>VDFB02143747.1:0-20680 GCA_007258455.2 Sequoia sempervirens
TCTTTATTTGCTGATCAGAGGAATGCATTGAATCAGGTGCAGGTAGTACAGGATGATATTCAGCCTCCACGGAGAGAGTCAGTTGGCCAGAGCGTCAACGCACCTGTTAGGGTTGATCAGCAGGACGATGAGGGGACTATTACTGACCCTCAGTTTCAGCAGGAGTTAGAGGAGGCTATGAATGATGATGATGATATAGTGTCAGGTGATACTCAGCCACTTGAGGACAATGAGCCTCGCCAGAATGATGAAGAAGTTGAGCAAGTTAGAGAAGTAGAGGCACAGGAACAGCGACCCTTTGATATACAGTATGATGTGCCTGATTGGCTTAAGGATAGAATGAGAAGAAGCCCTAGTGAGGAGCTTGATCCAGCGGTTGAGATGGAGGAGTTTTTGAACAGGATCAGTGCACCTCCACAAAAGAAGAAAGCAAGGAAATTTTCGAAGATATCCACTGAGGAGGATGGCTCTCGTACCCTTCATGTAGCTGTGCCACGAGTTGAGTATGACCGGAATGAAGCAGTGCCAGAAAATTATGTGGTCATGACTCTAGATTTGGGACGTCCCACTGGTGCGCAGATTGTAGAAGAATGTGATAACTCCTTCCTCGCCCTCAAGGATAGGTTGTTTAAGAAAGAAGGGAAGTATAAGAAGCTGAAAAGAGAACACAAGGCTTTAATCGGATATGTTCAGCAGTTGTCTCGTTCTCAAGGGAAAGATATTCCAGTGATAGAGCCTCCAGCAGATGTACCTAGAGAGTCAATCAGTGGATTGATGGAGTTGGGAAGGATGGCACAGGAGGCAGATAAATGGGTCACAGGAGTATGTGCTGAGACGGAGAAGTTTATGGAGGATCTTGCTTTTGCTTTTCAGCAGGCCTCTAATATTTTGGCACGGATGGATGCAGTGGATCATGCTTGGGGCGATGCTTCCATCTATCAGAGTAAAGTTATTCAGCGTCTTGAGGCATTGAGGCATGTGCCATTGCGATTGCTGATTGATGGAGGTGTCATTCATGAGAATGACAGGTATGATTTCTCTAGGTGGTATTCTTCGGCTATCATAGGGCGTGGCTTCTTCGATGCGGCACAGGCAGATTCAGCTAGGGTACATAAAGCTATGGCCAATATCATAGATGGAGTTCAGAATACTTTTGAGGCCATATTTGCTAGGCGGCTGAATCCAAATGAGATAAGTGTTGATAATTTGAGGGGTTTGCTGGTGCCTTTCTTCGCAGATGTTAAGACCTTTGTACAAGATGATTTCGAGAATACTGCTACTTTCTCCACTTTGATCCAGAACACGCAGGACTCCTTGATGGCTTGGAGAAAATCTTGTACGAGGCATGAGCATTCAGTCACAGTATTAGAGTTTCAGCTAGATTGTGTTCCACCGATTTCAGTTCAGGAAGTTGAGGCTGTACTTGGCAGATTTGTTGAGTTGGCAGTCAGAGAGAAGGCAAGTGGGAACGCACTACTGGACGAGGATCTTCTAGAAGACTGAATATGGGCATTTATTACATTTACTATTTATGGGAGTGAGTGGGAATCTTTGGTTCATTTAATTGTAACCCTAGCCGTCTTTTGGGACTTGGCTAGCTATATAAAGGGGGAGCCCCCCCTCATTTGTAATTCATTAGAACAGGAAATTAGAGATTGGACATTAGCATTAGAGCCAGAGCTGGAGAGTAGAGTATAGTAGGTCATTTTGCTTAGCATAGTGTGGAAGAGAAAGAAAGTTTTCCCTTTGAAAACTTTTGAGGAGATTGTTGTGTAACACTTTTTATGATAATTGATCTTTTCATTGATGGTGGAATTCGTCTTGTCATGAATAGCTAGCAAGGTCTCTTCTTCCTTTCGAATCCAAGTAGCTCAATTTGATGCAAGTAGTTTACTTTGATGTGTGGTGTTTTATTGAGATAGCTTCGCTTTACTCCATACCACTAGCAGCTTGTTGATGATAAGCTTTCCTTGCGTGGTCGACTGGAAATCATCTTGAGTTTAACTTCAATTGTGATTGGTATGCTTATATGCGTCGTTGTGATGGTGTATGCATGTTGAATCATAATTTGAACATCTTTTGTTATCCCTTTGAAGATTGCACCGATTTTACTGAGGCTGTCCGACGTGAGGCTAGGTGAAATTTGGTTGAAGTCTATTGAAACGAAGCTCCACATATCCTACATTTAGAATAGAACATAAGTTTCTTAGGCCTTATACTCTTTTATTTTCTGCACATTTCTGATTAGTTTTAGGAAAACGAACTATATTGCCAAATCATACGCGCAAGAATCCCTTTCAAACCACATACCAACTGCTAACTGCAAGAAGTCTGAACAATTGTGTAAGTCCCCTCGTAAGAACACAGCAAATACACATCAACCGAACTGGGTCTATTCGCATTAAAGGAACCTTGGAGTTGAACGTGCGAACTTTCTCGCAATCTTAGCGCACAGAATACTTTGATCAAGAGAGAATGGAGTAGCCCTAAACTATTTCGTTTTGCTGTTTGGTGCGGTCACAAAAACCACGTCAACACTTCTTTTGTTCAGAAGCCAACCGAGTGCGACAATCAGCCTTAATGTGACTGTATTTATGGCAATAATTGCATTGAACGTTCTTCTTCTTCTTGCTGTCCTGAGAAGAACCAGAGCCTTTCGGCTGAGAAGATTGAGCCTTCCCTTTGTTCTTAGCAGAAGATTTGGCAGAGAACGCTTGCTCTGTGGAGGACGAACTGGTACTGCTTCCAAACTGCTGTCTCCAATGATCTTGTTGTAGAAGCTTGTTACACAAGTCTAGAAACTTCAAGTCAACATTTGTTGAAGTAATATTGAGCGTCTCAATGAAATGCTCGTAAGACTTTGGCAAACTTTTCAAAGTAATGATGGCCATGTCCTCTTCCTCCATCTTTCGACCAATAGCTTCCAACTAGTCGCGAATCTCCTTGATCTTGGTTAGATGCTCTTGGAGAGTGGTGTTCTTCTCGTCCATCATTATCGAAAAGAGCATGTTCTTAAGAAAGAATGCACGACTCTTATTTGACGTTTCATGGAGATCCTTCAGGTTCGTCCAGACCTCAGCAGCTGTTTTACCTGACGGCACTTGTGGTAGTTGGTCGTCAGTGACTGAAAGCTTGATGAGCATGACGGCTTCCTGGTTGCGTTCATCCCATTTGTCCTAGTCTTTTCCAACAACAGTAGGTCGAGGTGATGTACCCTAGAACAACCACATCAAGACACCGATATTCAAAGATCGTCAACATACGCTGCTTCCAGGTGTTGTAATTCTTCCTGTTGAACTTCTGGCTGCTTTCGAGCATTATATTCGTTAGAGATGCCATCATGTACCTTGCGGTCAAACTAGAAAATTTTAAGGACACAAATTTTGAGGCACGGAAAACGAGACACCAAAAAAACGAGTGACAACCCAGTTGAGATCTCGAAAAACTCAGAAGGAATCTGCAAGCAAAATAAATTTTTGACTTCAAACTGAGGGTCAAAACCCTAGTTGAGTTGGCAGAAACCCTAGGCGGCCATAAAAAAACCAGAAAATGCAGAAATGAGCCGAAATCTTCACAAAAGCGTGGCAAACAAGATTCCAAACCCTAGGCGACATGCTTGTAGACTAAGGCGACCTCTTGAGGCTCAGATTCGAAGAGAAAGGAACCAAAAATCGTGTCCAAAAAGAAGCTGAAAATCGCAGGTTGCGCGGGTTTCTTGGATGCAGAAAACGCGTTTTTTAAAAACACGCCTAGAAAAGACACGGGTTCTGGAAAAAACGTGTTCAACAAAGGAAAAAACGCGTCTACCCTGGATAGACGGTCGCGGCTCTTTGCAACACAAAAATCGCGTCCTTTAGATAAAAAACGCGACTGAAAAGAGTAGAAAAAACGTGACTTAAGGTCTTTAAAAGATGCGAACAAAGAGAGCTGAAAAAAAATGCGTTCAGATTTTTGACGGAAATCTCTGCAGTTCCAAGGTCGCGCGGCTTGGAAAAGACATTGCGCGATTTGCAGAGAAAAGAAAATCCGCGCCCAGAAATAAAACGAAAATTGAAGCTCAAAAACCCTAGCACAGAAAAAATTTGAATTATGGCTGCATATAGGCCCACGAATTTTTAGGGTTTTTTTTTTCTCCTTACGGCTCTGATACCATGTAAATGGTAAAAAGTCTCTTACATTAACATGAAAAAGATTACATAATAAAGATGTTTCAAAATACTGTAGATATTAAAGATATCTACCTACCTATAGTTACTGTAGAAACAGTAACAGCCTAAAGCTAAACAAAAAAAACATTGACCATTAATAATACAATAATATAATATATTCTAAGAAGAATTTTGTCTTATTAGACTTTGTCTTCTAATGCCACCTTTTCATAAAGCAAAGTGAATCGATACCTTCTCATATTTAATTATTTAATAAGCAATTGTGCTTTAACAAATAAATCTGCTGTCTAATATAGAAGCACTGCCTTTTGAAGACTTTCGTCTTTTACTTATTTTTGTCCTTTCTTTATTTTGTCATATTTAGATTTTGTCCTTATGTGCCCTTTTTTAAATAATATGAATCATCCTTAAAAAATCGCTGCTTTATGACTATTAATATTTCTGAATATCAATCGCTGACTTCTTTTCTCCTTTAAATATTAATAGCTTCTCCTCATAAAATCAATATTGCTGTTGCTCCTTTTATTGTATTTCTGATATCAATTTAATTATAATTGCTGCAATTGTTGATATCTTCACACACCTTACTATAGGTGATTAATATATATACATGCCTTAGTCTTGGGCACCAATAATGGTTGGCTAGTATAGAGTTCGTCCCCTTCCATAAATGATGAACACTTTTAGATATGAAATACTCCTCCATTTGGATGCTAATATAAGGTCAGCTAGCATGCTTAAGTAATGATTAGCGGC
This sequence comes from Sequoia sempervirens, assembly GCA_007258455.2. NCBI lineage: Eukaryota > Viridiplantae > Streptophyta > Pinopsida > Cupressales > Cupressaceae > Sequoia > Sequoia sempervirens. The sequence goes on from VDFB02143747.1 coordinate 4,926, forward strand.
CTTTGGCCAATCCATTTGACATCCATGAATCCATCCAAATATCTCATCTATTCACTTTGACATCAATGACGGTTTGTCTATGACATTGTCTTCTTTACGTACTTGACATCAATGACAACATTTCCATAGGGCAAGTATGGGTAAAGTGTGGTGAAGCATGAAATTGGCAACATGCGCATCATAATGACATGTTTGTGGGTATTATAAAACATGTATACTTCCATTGGTTGAGCGTAGGCAGCAGTATGAGGCATATATGGGTGTTGTAGGAATATAGAGTTCCATTAATTGTATAGCATGGGCAACACGATGACATCTTTTTGGGTGTTGTAAGAATGCATATTTCCATTCCATGGCAATGTAAACATTGTATTGTGTGACATGTCTCATTTGTTTGATATGATAAGGAGAGAAAACTATTTCCACTTCTATGGGCAAGAAAGGGAAGCACCTTGCTTATCATAGATGAGCTCAAGGACAGGCAAAAGTATAGCAGTGATGGGTTTTCATTATTGTATTGTGCACAAACTCTTATCACAATTGTAGCATGTGGATAGTTGTAGGAATGGGACTCTCTTCAAACTCATTGTAAACACGATAAAAATGCATGGCCTTCATGTACATTGATGCAATAACAACTACCTTGTAATATCTTTCATGACATTGTAAAATGGCCTTCAAATGCAAGGACGTTTATTCATGGCAGCAGGTTATGTTGTGGCATGTTTCAAGGCAATCATTGTAGCACAAGAAGTTGAAGAAGTAGCTACCATAGAGTTGTTCATGGGAAGGACACAAATTTAGTTTTCAACACATAAGACAGCATCACCACCTTCTACCTTGTGACGCTACTTGTGTTGAGCATCTTTTTAAAGATGTGTGGGGGTTTTGTTCCAATCAAGAGCAGGATAAAGCATTACTACATTTTATCTCATGACATTACTTGTGTTAAGCATTAATTTGAAGATGTGGAGGGGTTTTGTTCCATCAAGCAAAGAGTCCCATATACAGTAGGTGACTAGAAAACTACTACCTTCTACCTTTGGGCACTTGAGTGCTGAGCATCACTTGGTTTTCAGTAGGAGCATGCGAGAGGGGTTCTTTTGAATCAAATGGACACAAAAGTTTCAAAGGTTGAGGGGGAAATTCTTCTAATTTTGTGAGTAAGCTTTTGTGGGACCAAAAACTCTCCAAGACAGGAGATGTGATCCATATTGGATCTAGTAGAAAAACTCATCCTCAAAGGAAGACACTTCAACAAGAATGTTGTACCCAAAACAAAAAATTTTGCTTCATTAAGGCATTTTGATTAAAATGGTCTAAATCTTGTGAAATTGTCGTCAAAAGTTAGTTTTAGGTCAAACAAAGCATGGGCTTTTTGTAAATTTGAAATTTTTGAAAATTAGGGTTTCTGAGCCCCTATTTTTAGGAAAAACCCTAAAAAATAGGATCTTTCCAGAATTGACTGAAAATAATTTTGATTGGCTTATTTCACTTCACAATCACATTGGTGAAGTTAGAATCAAGAAAGAGTCAGTTTAGCTCTAGTGGGTTGTTTTCACTTTTTCAAGAGAAAAGTTAGGACCTCTGAGGTCGTCAATGGCATTTGGCCAGTACCAGGTGTCACAGTCTAAGCCTCAAACTCATCATAGAAGATTCTATAGCGAAAGATGCTAAAAAAGATGCTTCGCGACGGAGGGGATTTTCAAAAGGTGAAAAGTGTAAAAAATATTCTAAGTTTGGAAATGCTTTGCCTTGCTATGAGGGCTATGTTGCAGGTTTCGTACCCATAGGCCTCGAACCCGGTTCGGGTGCGAACCCGGTACGGGTTCGCCTGTGGGTACGCGCTGGGTACACACAGGGTGCGTGCCCAGCCCTCTGGGTTCTCCCGCACGCACCCGGGCGAACCCACAGGGCTGGGCACGCATCCTGTGCGTACCCAGCGTGTATCTGGCCCAAAGGCATGCGGACCCGGGGGTACCAGCCACGTACCCGGGCGTACTTGGGAGAACCCACGGCCCAACACTTAAAAAGTGGGCCCAAAAGTTAAAAAAAAACAATTTTTTAATTATTATTTTGCCTCTTAACCCTAAAACGACCCAATATGAGGCCTTTCAACACTAAAACATTTCATTTTTACCTCTCATTTTGCTCTCTCCATATTTTCTCTCCATCTTAGCATTTTGAAGGGAGGTGATTGCATTTGAAGGAGATCGATTGTGGAGTGGCAAATAGCTTCTACAAAGGAGATTTAAGTGTTCAAGGTATGCATTTAAACCCTATTCTTTAATCTTTTGATGAATTTTTTTAAGTTTCTTAGTTTTTGATGGATTTTTTCAAGTTTGTGAAGAAGTTTTTTAGGTATATATTTTTTTTTTCATTTTTTTTATAGATTGCAACAATGGCTAGTAGTCAAAGTTCAGTGAGTGGGGAGGGAAGCCAAAAGTTCAAAATTGATAAAGGATCTACTTTATGGAGTCATACCACAAGAATTTCACAAATTCCTGGAGGTGGGGGGTTTGTTTGGAAGTGTAATTTTTGCAATACACAATATAATAGCTCCTATTACCGAGTGAAACTTCATTTTATGGGCCCTGGTGGTAAAGGGATTAATATGTGTGAGGGCCCAGATAAGAAGGGGTTGTCTGTTGTACAAATAGCAACATTTATAAAAGAACAAGAAGATGCTGACAAATTGGTTGCAAGAGGAAAACAAAGTAGTTATATTTCCAGAAAGAAAAAAACAACAACATTACCCACTCAGATAGTTAGGCCCTCTAGACATCCCTTCTTGTCTATACCCTCTACGGAAGAAGAAGATGGACCAGAAACCACCACCCGCAAGAGAGGTCCATTAGAGAAGGCATTTAAAATGGAGGCAAGAGATATTGCTGAAGAAAAAATTGCATGTTGCCTCTATGCCAATGGTCTTCCATTCAACTTGGTGAGATCACCATATTGGCGGGACATGGTGTCAGCAATAAATAGTGCACCTCTTGGTTTCACAAGTCCTGGGTATGAAAAGGTGCGTACCACCTTATTGCAAAAAGAGAAGAAATCTGTAGAGGCCCAACTAAAACCAATTAGAGATTCTTGGGTTGAAACAGGTGTATATTGTTTCTGATGGATGGAAAGATTGCAAAAACCGTCCATTGATTAATGTTATTGCAGTGTCCCCCAAGGGGGCAATTTTTTCGAGGGCGGTTGACTTTGAAGGGGAAGTGAAAGATGCAGAGTTCATTTCTAGGATTCTCATTGACTCCATAGAGATGGTGGGTAGTGAAAATGTTGTCCAAGTAATTACGGACAATGCAAAAGTTTGCAGGGCTGCAGGTGCTTTGGTAGAGGCTAGATATGAGCACATCTTTTGGACACCGTGCACCGTACACTCCCTCAATTTGGTGATGCAAGCAATTGGCAACCAAATAGAGTGGGTGAAAGAAATATACCAGGAGTCTGAGGAGATCCAGATGTTTGTGACAAACCACCATATGTCACAAGCAATTTTCAAACTTTTTCAAGATTGGAATTGTTGAAGGTAAATTTTAAAATTTAATTTATGTAGTTTCATTTATCATTTATGTCATGTTTTACATAATTGAATAAAATAATTTTTTGCATTATTTACATATTTTAAATGTGTTATTAACTTACTATTAACATGTTCTTAGGTTGCTGAGACCCGGTTTGCATCTCACACAATTGTTCTGAGACGACTTGTGAAGGTGAAAGATGCATTGAGTCAAATGGTTATTAGCAACCAATGGGGTATATGGAAGCAATCAAATTCAGAGAGGGCCCAAAAGGTCAAGGCATTGATCTTGCATGACGATTGGTGGGATCGTGTGAATTATGTATTGGAGTTCACGAACCTATCATGTCTATGCTTCGGTTTGCTGATACAGATGAACCATGCTTGGGGGATGTCTATGATAGCATGGACACAATGTTGGAAAAAATAAAAATAGAAATACAAAAAAGAGAGAATGATCCTGAAGACACCTTTTACAAAAGGGTGGAAGCAATTGTTCTTCATCGTTGGAACAAGATGACAACTCCATTGCACCTCCTTGCATATGCCCTATCTTCGAGGTACTATACCATTGAAGTACTTTCTATCCCAGGGAGAATACCGCCATATAGAGATTCTGAAGTTGCTAATGGGTATAAGACGGCATTTAGTAGAATGTTCAGTGATCCAGAAGTGCATACAAGTGTCATGAGAGAATTTGGAATGTTTATCACAGGAAAATCAAAAAATCATACCTCTTCTGTTGCTAGAGACCAATACAAAATGGATGCTCTTACATGGTGGTACCTCCATGGTCAAGATTATATGTACCTCCAACCTCTTGCAATCAAGATCCTCTCACAAGTAAGTTTTTTTTTTTTTTGCCACTTGTATTGTAAAATTTAACACTTAACATTCTTGAATTTATCTTGCATTTTTTTTTTATTTTTAATTTTGTTGGTTTTCTCTCCAGGTTGCAAGCTCTTCTGCCGCTGAACGGAATTGGAGTACATACTCCTTTATCCACTCAGTGAAGCGTAACCGGTTGGCTGCAAAAAGAGCTGAAGACTTAGTGTATATTCATTCCAATTTGCGTCTTCTGTCACGTAAGGATCCTCAATACAGGCAGGGGGCAGCGAGGCTTTGGGATGTAGCACCCGAGTCTACTGACTTGGATGCAACCATTCAGGATCTTGCTAGAGCCACTATGGATGATGTGGGTGATATTGATGACATATCACATGGTGTTGGATCCGCTTTGGGTTCAAATGATGATGATTTTGAAGTTCAAACCGCTCAAAATCCAAGTCACGATGATTCTGACAATCCTTTTGATGATTGATGAGCACTTGAACAATGAACATTGAATCATGTTTCAATGTTTCATGAACTACATTTTGTAATTCAGTAATTTTATTTGAATATTTTTCAACTATCAATTGGCATTTAATATTTATCTTTGGCATTTGGCATTGATCAATGATCAAGTATCATACTATGAAATGATTTAGTTTTACAATTCTCTATATTTCTCTTATTTTTTTGTATATATAATACATATATATATATTTATAATATATTAATATATATATATATATACACACGTACCCATACGTACCCAAACCCCTAAAAAAATTTTGCCCGTACCCACGTACCGAGTTCTCGTACCCGAACCCGTCCTCGAACCCAAACCAGTAACTTAGTATGAGGGAGATGCCTTCGTAGTCAACACCCAAGTCAGCTTTACAGTGTCCGTACACGTAAAAATGGTAAATGCAGTCACGTACTCGCGTCAGTAGTAGCAATGCTCCAATGCAGTCAACTCAGCCTAGCAACACAGTGATCGCGAAGAGGCGAAAATCATTAGAAAATCATCAACTATGGAGTCAATTGCGCCCTTGCAGGCCAAGGGTGCCCTTGAATTTGAAGGCCTAAATGCAGTTGTTAATGCTTGTAAAGCCAGTCATCTTCTTCGGATTTCTGCCAGCTTTCCAGCGAATCATCAAGCGAATTCATCAAATTTGACAAACACTGGCAAACGATGACAAAGGAAGAAGATGCAAAAGGAAATGAACATCAAAGATGTCAATCAAATTACAGAAATTGTGCCCCTGTAGCTCAGGGGAGCCCAAGAATAAAGTCTAGCAGATGTTAGTTTTTGAGTTTGCTATCTCCAGGTGATCTCTTCAGATCTAGCCCAACTTTGCGATGAGACCAATAGCTAGATTAGAAGGTATATTAGACGACTGTAGCGGTTGATCCAACGAGCACGTAAAACGGAGGATAAAATGAAAGTCAAAATGTCAAAATGTACCTCTGCAGGCCAAGGGCGCCTAGCGTTTTGGTCAATCAGATGAGATTTTTGGCAGTTGTTTTCTTCAAGAGATTTGCTCAGAATCCTTCTGGCTACGCAATGAATCCAGCAGCCAGTTTTCGGGACCTATCAAGCGCCCGTAAATGAAGATCAGGCGTAAAATGCCAGAGGCGAAAGCAAGTTAAAAAACATGGAAATTTGACTAAGTATGGAGAAAAATGCACCCTCCTTGGAAAAGGCGCCCAACTTTTTGGGGCCTCAGATGTAGTCTTTTGGCTTTGTAACTCCCAGGATCATCTCTTCAGAGTTGTTCAAAATCCACGATGAGATCATCAGCACGAACATCGGAGCAATCCAGCTCCCGACAGTGAGTCAAATCGGAGCATTTCGTCAAAGGTTGCAAGTTGCAAACTGTGTTTTAGAAACCCAATTGCGCCCTTGCAGGCCAGGGGTGTCCTTGATTTTGAGCATCATAAACTAACCTTTAGATGTTGCAGTACCAGTCATTCTTTCTAGAATTGAATTGGTTTTCCGTTCCATATCTTGGCGTGTTCGTGGGAGTCGTTAGTCACCTATAGTTGTAGATTGAAGCACGGAGGGTCAAATTGAAGAGGTTGAAAAAACATCAAAAAAATTGTTGTCTGGTGAAAAAAGCACCCTTTTAGCAAAAGGCGCCCAAAATTTCAAGGCATCAGATTTAGTTTTTAGCACTTGTAGCTCCTAGCAACATCTCTTCAGATTTGATCCATCTTTGCAGTGAATCTATCAGCTAAGCTTCAGGATCAACTGGGCATCTAGAATTCAGGTTCAAACAGAGGCAATTTGTCAAAACAGAAGTTGAAAATCTTAAAAAAATTTCTCTCAAGCTTAGGCACCAAAAGTCAAAGTTTGATCATTTAACTTTCAGTTGTGATTTTTGCATGCATCTTCTTGCATATGGCATCCTAAATTAAGAGGAAGACTTCAGTTATCAACGCATGCACGAGGATTAACTCAATTAGGGTTGGCACATCTACCTAACTGGCACTACCACCTCCAAAATGCTTATTTATTCAAGCATAGGGGTCACAACTTCATTATTTCTTGCAGGTTGAAGCTAAAATCAGCTATTTTCTCTCGACGCCTTTTGAAGGATCAAATGGAGGCCATTTTCAGTGTTCTTCGAGGTTCTTCATTTAGGTTGCGTAGAGGAATAATTATTCATGCTTCATTTTTCCAATTTGTTCTTGCTAGGAATTCATCAGATTGAGGATTGAAGGAGGCAATTTTCTTGAGGGTTGACAAAGGCAGTTTATAACTTCTATCTTCTCACCCTCATATTTCTTCTATCCTTGTCTTAGGTTTTCTCTCGCATGTCCAAGTAAATGATAGTTTTTCACAAATCTGGCCATCTAGGTTTGCTTAGCACACCATTGGCAACAAAACCCATGTTCCGGAATTTTTCAAGAAAATTGCCTCGATACTTCACTTTTTGAAGTATTGTGCTTTTTTCCGAAGATTCTTTTGCATGCTAGTGAAAAAGTCAACATTTAAAAAAATGAAGAAACTGGGTTTGATCAGCACATTGGCAGCTACAAAACCCATATGTCAGAATTTTTCAGGAGAAAAAGCTTTTGAAGCCCCCGCTACCCCTACTGCTTTTTTCAAAAAAAATTTGCATGCCAAGCGAAAAAGCACTTTTTCGAATTTCGATGTTGTGGGTTTCCTTAGAATCACTTTCTCTACAAAACCCACGTCTCAGAATTTTTCGTAAAAATTGCCCCTCGACAGGGTATTTTTAGCCTCACCAGAAGCTATTTTTAGCTCACCGGAAAAAGTTGTCAGAACACATCTGTGTTTACAGTCAATAGTCTAGTTTTTTAGTATGCAGTTCACTCAGACTGAATTCAAGACCAAATTGGTCTTGATTCATGATTTCATCAGAATAGTTGATACAAATTTACATCATGTGGATTCGGAGGTTAACTTGATTGCTTCAGAGATAGACCAAACCACACTTTAGAACATCGAGGAATCTGGATTGCTTGAAGCGGCCTCATTTCCCATCTCAGCACAATGTATAGAGTTTGTAATTGCTTGTGTAAGGCATTACAACCCTACTGCACGAGAAATTCAATCAGTGGATGGGCGAATGATATGCAGTCTCAAGCCCAAAGACATCGAGAAGTGCTTCGGCGTTCCTCCAAATACAAATAATTTGGTCATATCCATGGAGCAAAGTGATAAATTGTTCAATTCTGAAAGGGAAAAATGTCAAAGAAGAATGGCAGATAGATGGCTCAAACAGAAAAGAACTAATTTTCCAAAGAATGTGGGTCATGGAGAGTTCAGAGATGAATACGTGGTAATGATCACCCTACTCAACCGTGTCACCGGTCAAGCAGATGCCGACAAGTTTCAGCCTTGGATGTATTACATAATGGTTCAACTTGTCAATAATAAGGAACATTATGATTGGGCTTCTTTGATCAACGATGTTCTCCACAAGCAGATGACCGGTTTCTTGGTTGCTCACGAATTCCACGTGTTCATACCTCATGTATCTAATAGCCTTCCAAGGCCAGTTTAGAGGGTTGAATACTGTGAGAATTCTAAGTGTACAGAGAGTTCATCAGTATTACTCGCAGCTTGAATTCACACAAGCGGAGTGACACTTAAAGTGGGTGCATGAAGCATTCCTAATGTACACAGTGAGGAATCTTGATTGTGAGTTACATGCGCATATTTTAGTAGAAGCCAAATCAGCGATGGTAGATTGGGCGGATTGGTTCATCCAGTTCCCTACTTTTAACTACATCCGCGTGTATGGATACTCTGGTCATCCAACCATGTTACCCCGTTATCCATCAGATAAGGTGGTCTTCATGGAGTTTCTACGGCAATTGCACGAAGTTCACTCCTATCTCCGCAATAAATGCAAGATAGTTGCCACTTTTCCATTTCAAATGGGGATTTACAGGTGCAGGTTTGTAGCTAACGCCAAGGCTATGAGCCATGAGATGACGACACTTAACCTTAAGTATCTCATCGAAAAACACTCATATGACCCTTGGGGTCATTTTTCAGCATGCCTTGGCAGTCGTTCTTGTCATGTCCCCATTTTTTGGCGAGCATCAGAGTTCGTAAGAGTTAGCCTATTATGCGACCCTCGTAGGCTGATAGGTCGGATAGGGGGTCATTTCGGAGCTCGGCTCAGCGTCAGATTGGCAGTTTTGATCAATTGGCTTTCGTTCGGGCTCATTCGGAGACTTCTTGCAGAGTTGCTATTTTTAGTAGTTCCTGGCAGGCAGTGTGGGACCCCTGCTATTTTTAGCAGTATGACTTTGGCAGCGTTCAGAATCACTTCAGGGTTCGTCAGCTTCAGACGGAACAGTAATCGGATGAGTAACGAGAGAAATATTAATATTTAATTGTATTAATTAAATATTAATTATTTAATGATTATAATATAAAGTTATAATTTTAAATTATAACTTAAGTGATTCTTCTTAAGGGGTGCGCCCATCATCAGAAAGGGGCCAGTTATTGATTATAATTTATTATAATAATTTGGCTGAGGACTATGGAGAAATTAAAAGAATTAAAAGTGAATATTTTAATTAAACCCTATTATGGTGGAAATCGCACTTTTGAAGAGATAAGGGGATTTGCCTTGGGTTTTGAGCCATTATGTCATTTGTTGAATTAAAAATTGATCAGTCTTTGTCAGAGAACAGAAGCTTTAGGGTTTCGAGTTCGAATTCCTTGGGGAACGAGCCATCTCCATTGGAAGCAGTTCAGAGGGTGTGAAATAACACCTGATTTATTGCAGCTGAGAGATTTCTTCATCCAGAGAAATCATTAAACATCAAAACTTGAAAAATCAGAAAACAGTCAGAGATAGAGATTTTGGGGAAACTAGGGTTTCTACAGTGGTATCGAGCTAAATCCTGCCATCCTGAGGGTTTAGCCGTCTTCTGCAGCGAACAGTTTGGGTCTTACCAATTATTATACATGCAGACGTGCTCGATTGACAGCACGAATTTGAGCAGAGCCGAAAAACATGGCTGACAGGAATGACAGGTCTGATAGAACAGTTAATCTGAGAACAGAGATTCCACATAACCACAGAGATCAGAACGGTGCAGAGGTTTTGCATGCACTTAGAGATCTTCGTGCAGGTCAACGGCGGTCAAATGGTGTATTACAGCAGTTGGCAGATGCACTGCAGAGATTAGGTACTCCGAGGAGATCGTCACCACATCGTGACGATGACAGGAGTGTTGCAGGTTCACGGAGAGCTCCTAGGACAGTGTCACGGACAGCAGATAGGCCTACTAGGCCCACTTTCACGAGACAGGAGCCCGATGAGGCTATAGCAGGTGAGATGCATGAGGGTTTGTTCGCTGATACATTTGGGACAGCGAATGACGAGTGGCAGTTAATACCACTTGAGATCAGCGGAAGGATTACTATTGACAGAACACCACAAAACACAGAAAGAGAAGTGAATAGCATGTTCCAGGAGTATAGCATTCTACCGCAGAAAATTAAAAAGGAACTTCCTTTCTTGAGTTTCATGGATTTGCACCCGAGTCTTTGTCATAAGACAGAGTTGGCAAGGAAGGAATATCTCACTATAGCTCGTGAGTTGTTTACACCTGGAAGGGATAGCGAATCTACACATAAGGATGATACAACTCTTCGTCAAAATGATTTGGTATCTTCAGACTCCTATAAAGAAGGCAGAAATTTATGTGATGAATTTGATAGGAGTGCTGATTTGATTCAAGAAAATGCTAGCACAGTTTTGGGTAGTGATTTACCTATATCATCCTTGCAAGAGGTGATTCAAGAAGTATCTAATAGGGAGGCTACTTCTGATTTTTATGACAGCGATGATGAAACATCGCGTAAGCATGAACCAGCAGCTATTTCACGAATGCAAAGTAACCCTATTGATGTGTCACGTGAAGAGACTCAAGAGTTGGGTACTATAGATGCAATTGGTGTTGAGAATTTATATCATGGTGAGTCTGATTTTCCGGATCAGACCTTTGGAAACCAGCTAGAGGATTCACATGTTGATATGGAATCCCAGGATCATACGTTGGATGGGCATGTAGTCACTTTTGGAGTAGAAGCGTGTGAAGATACTGTCATACCAGCAACTTCTACCGTACCAATCGAGCCATCCATTGAGGTACAGAGCAGCAGTACCTTAGATGTTGAGGTGTGCATGGATGAAAGCACACATGATGTTGCTTATCATGAGGTGAGTGATGACGGATCAGCGTCATATCATAGTGCATATGGTGAACCGGAAATCTTGTATGGGGGTCGTAAGCTTCAGAATCCTCATCATTTGGTTGGGCAACTACAAGTGAATGACAATATGATTGCCACCGCCCTTGAGCATTTTGACGTTGCTCGTCAGATGTTGTCTGCCTATGGTTGGAGTCCTCCTTTGACAAATGAGCACAGTGATAGTGGTTTCTCCCTTGCAGTGATACATGCACTCCGAGAAGCAATTGGAACGATGAAACAAAACTACCTTAAACTACTTGCGGACAGGGATTTCCTTCTCGAGTGGGATTGCATTTGTTATGATGCATTGAAGGGGAAAGAGGAGCAGATCGATGAGCTCACTCATGAGCTTGAGGTGACTAGGGACTCATTGCATAGCACCCAGTTGGCTCTTCGAGAGTCACAGTTACAGATTGAGAGATTTACCGTGGCGTTGAGTTTGGCACAATCTTCACCATCTTTGGATATAGTTCAGTCTTCCATGGCAGCGGTTGGTGAGGAGTATACACCCATGGTTCATAGCAATGAGGGAGATGTTGAGGATGTGGTTACATCCATCACGGTTACAGGAGCAGTGGATACAGATGGGATGAGTGCACTAGATGAGAGTTGCAGTGGGCTCCGTGTTACACCAGGTTCTCTTGAGATTAGTCCCATGATAGGTGATGCACGGCAGATCATTGATAGTTCCTGTGACATGGTCGTTGATCCACGAGGGAGTTGTGTGACAACCCTCGACACTTGTCCATCTTCACAGAAGATATTCGGAGTCTCATCCAGTTGGGAGATTGGTACTTATGTTGATTTGTTTCCCTCTCTTGGAAGCAAATCAATCATTTCTTCCGATGCAGTTGACTATGATCGGCAGCCGGTTGAGCCAAGTCAGGAGTACAATTCACTTTATTATTCCAGCGATTCAGAGATGGATGATTCAGATCAGTATGGAGTGATTGTGCAGTTTGTGAATAATCCATTATTTGAATTTGATGGTGGTTTGGTCTATGATAACCCACTCTTCGAGTTGGAAGCTGATCGTACTCTTGATACTAGTTCTGAGTTGGGTGATAATCGTAGTGTTTGGGATTGTTCCAGTGCATCGCGATTCCAAACAAGACTCACAGAGGAGTTTAATGGGGTGTACACGGTGAGGAGTGCTTATAGTTTTTCCTTTGATCCACCTGTACATGATTTGTATTCGATGCACCTTTCTCGTGCACAGGGTGATTCTCTTGGTACAGTCGAGGGGCGTAATTCATTACTGTGTGCAGAGTTACCATCTTCGAAAGATGGGAGTAGTGGCTGCAGGTACTCGACTCAGCAGTTTGCGGGGTCTCACTTGCAAGGACAGCAGTCAGTTATCCATCATGCTGATATGTATTCGATAGGGCTTGCTACTTCTATGTCGCAGATTTTTCATACGGGTACATGGTTACAGGGTGACTATGGTATTAGTTGGCATGATGGCTGGGTCAGTTATCACATCCATGAGGGGTTAGCAGAGGACAGGGAGAGATTCAGTGTAGCAGATGCTTCTAGAAGTTATTTTCTCCACATGACAGATGGATGTGAATTCAAATTGCGGTAGGATCAATTGGTGACGGTTAGTCTTGGGTATTGGATGGATCCCAACTGGAGTTACTTCACTATTCTCAGTGAAGTTGGAAGCCCGATGAAGCCTTGATGGCGATCCCGGGGATAGCGATCCACGACCGGACGCTACAGGTTTGGATCCGAGGATAGCTGATTGAGTTTTGTTGATGCTACAGGACACAGTTCGAGATGTGTGGGACATTTCACAGTTTTTTCTTTTGGGCCTCCCGAGGATTGGAGTTTCTTTGCAGTGGAGATTGCTTGGGGTCAAGCAATTTCAGGGAGGGCGGACTGTCATGTCCCCATTTTTGACGAGCATCAGAGTTCGTAAGATTGGCCTATCAGGAGACCCTCGTAGGCTGATAGAGTGGTTAGAGGGTCGTTTGAGAGCTTGGCTCAGCTTCAGATTGGCAGTTTTGATCAATTGGCTTTTGTTTGGGCTCATTCGAGAGACTTCTTGAGTTGCTATTTTTAGCGGTTCTGGCGGTGATGTGGGACCCACTACCTTGATATGACTTTGGCAGCGTTCAGAATCACTTCAGGGTTCGTCAGCTTCAGACGGAACAGTAATCGGATGAGTAACGAGAGAAATATTAATATTTAATTGTATTAATTAAATATTAATTATTTAATGATTATAATTTTAAATTATTACTTAAGTGATTCTTCTTAAGGGGTGCGCCCATCATCAGAAAGGGGCCAGTTATTGATTATAATTTATTATAATAATTTGGCTGAGGACTATGGAGAAATTAAAAGAATTAAAAGTGAATATTTTAATTAAACCCTATTATGGTGGAAATCGCACTTTTGAAGAGATAAGGGGATTTGCCTTGGGTTTTGAGCCATTATGTCATTTGTTGAATTAAAAATTGATCAGTCTTTGTCAGAGAACAGAAGCTTTAGGGTTTCGAGTTCGAATTCCTTGGGGAACGAGCCATCTCCATTGGAAGCAGTTCAGAGGGTGTGAAATAACACCTGATTTATTGCAGCTGAGAGATTTCTTCATCCAGAGGAAATCATTGAACATCACAGGACTACAGAGTTGTTTAAATCTTCAGGGTTTCAGTTAGTTTGTTTATCCAGAAGGCATCTTGCAAGTTAGGCGCATATATCTTTGCAACCTGAAGACACAGAGAAGGCCGTACTTTCATTAAATGCTGTTGCTGTCCTGACACAGCCGTACCACCTTCAGAAGCCGTACTATCTCCTTTTTCCTACATTATGCAGAGGGTTTTGGTTTGCAAACTCAATCAGTGAAATTGTTAAGCTGAGGCGCCATTCTTTTCCCATCTGGAGATCTTCAAATAAGGAGCCGTACTTATATTTATTGTTATTGTTATATTTCTGGCCTACTGTGTACTTGGCCGTACCAGCAAGGAAAGGACGTATTTCTTCACCTAAGGCAAAACGCCTTACATATTGGTCTTCTGTCTTCCATTCTGGAGGCGCCTACATCCCAGGATCAGTGTGCAAGCTTTGGAGAGCGGGAGAAGCTGATATTGGTGAAGCCGTACCATCATCTGGAGAATATTTATTGCTGTTACAGAAATCAGGTTTTTAATAAAATTATTATCTTTTCACCTTGCATGTAACTGGGTATTTGTGTAATCATCTCTGGAAGAATAATGAATGTACTGGCATCCATATTTCATGGTTTTTAGAGATAGATGATTTTTATTGAATTTATTTCAAGCACTTGCAAAAATCGCATTCTTCTTAATTTATGCAAAAACTCAAAAAACAAGCAAAAACATCAAAAAACTTCAGAAAAATCAGAAAACAGTCAGAGATAGAGATTTTGGGGAAACTAGGGTTTCTACAGTTCTTCACACAAACCTTCTATGGAAGACTATTGGTCCAATTGTGAGGATGAGTTTGAGGTGTGAAGGCGCAACTACAACAGGTTCACCCTTTCACAGATTGCTGATTTCATGTCAGAGGATGCGTAAGGGTTATCAGATGATGATGGGGATGCCACACTTCCTCAATTCTTCAAAGATCAAGTTGACACACAACCGCTTCCAGCTGTTGATTGGTACGCCAGAGAAAGCACATCTGTTAAGGAAAGAACAAGTAGAGTTGTGAGAAACAACATACTTTACTTGGATGCCAAGAGAATGAGGAAGGCAACCATGCCAAACACAGAGCCGCCACTAGTTATTACTTCACTACCTTTCACGTCGAGATCAAAGCCTAGACAAAAGACATGGAGTAACCCTCCTAAAGGAAACAGGATGTCAGGACATATAAGGGGAAAAGCACCAGTTGTTGATATAGACGAGCAAGAGCAACATGTGGAGATAAGCACATATACAGTTGAAATGTGCTCGAAACAAAAGCAGAGCCTTCCATCTCGTCACCACCACAACAATCTCTGGTTCACATCAATGTGGAGCTAGACTTGCCACCACGTAGCAATGCTTCAACGCATTCTCACTCATCAGGAGTTCCTAGGGCTAGCTCCAATCCTTCTAGCGAGATTAGTCGAGATTCATCTTGGCTTGAGAATCTCTTGGGTAGGAAGAGGAGGCAACCATCCTATCAACTGGACTTTGCAAAATTTGATTATGTCGACCAGGACACGTCAGATAGAAAGTGCAAGAAGCAAGTTAATGTTGAAAGGAACGCTGACAAGGAGATTATCATTGAAACCACCGCTCCACCAAAGGATAAAAACTTGGACGAAGTAGAAGTTGATGACTTCACTTTGATAAAGGTCAACCTTGGTAAAAGCACATGCCAAGCAGATGTGGATTTCCTCGAAGTTGCAACAGAAAGCATAAAGGAGAGTAATAAAGGATGGTGAAGATAAAGCAGCCCTCAAGGCTGAGAACCAACAACTTCACTAGTATATCTCCAACCTTATGCACAACATTGAAAATGTCACCGCCTTGCTCCTACAAATGTTAGAG
The DNA here is from genome assembly GCA_007258455.2 of Sequoia sempervirens. Lineage (NCBI taxonomy): Eukaryota > Viridiplantae > Streptophyta > Pinopsida > Cupressales > Cupressaceae > Sequoia > Sequoia sempervirens. The sequence continues at coordinate 20,542 of VDFB02143747.1, forward strand.
TTGCCAACAGAACAAAATCAGCTAAGTCAGCTGGTTGTATATGGGAAGCGCTTGAAAGACCGGGAAGAAGAGTTTGTCACAAGGTGCCGCTTCATACTTTCAGAATTGTACCAATTGAGGTACAATGCCCACGAACTCT
>VDFB02143748.1:0-101576 GCA_007258455.2 Sequoia sempervirens
GTAAAATGGAGAGATTTGCCGGTTGAGGATGCAACATGGGAGAGCGAGGAGATTCTGCAGCATCCGGCATTGAGATTGCTTGAGGACAAGCAATTTCAGGAGGGGCGGACTGTCATGTCCCCTTCTCAGTGACATCTCTCGGAGTACAGGATTGGCCTATCACACGACCCTCGTAGGCTGATAGACTGGATAGAGGGTCACTTTGGAGCTTGGCTCAGCTTCAGTTGGCAGAGTTTGATCAGTAGGCTTTCGTTTGGGCTTGATCGGAGACTTTTTGCAGAGTTGCTATTTTTAGCAGTTCCTGGCAGGCCGTGTGGGACCCCTGCTATTTTTAGCAGTATGGCTTTGGCAGCGTTCAGAATCACGTCAGTGTTCGTCAGCTTCAGACGGATCAGTCATCGGATGAGTAACGAGGGAGATATTAATATTTAATTATATTAATTAAATATTAATTATTTAATGATTATAATATAAAGTTATAATATTAAATTATAACTTAAGTGATTCTATTTGAGGGGGTTGCCATCATCAGAAGGGGCCAAATTTGTAATTATATTTTATTATAAAAATTTGGCTGAGAACTATGGAAAATAATAAAATAATAAAAAGTGCGAATTTTTAATGAAACCCTATCTTTAAGGAAATCGCACTTTTGAGGGTTATTATGTTGTTGCATTGGGAATTGAGCCATTATGTGATTATTGATTTTGAGAACTTGATCAACTTTGATCTGAGCAAGAGACTTTAGGGTTTCAAGTTCGAATTCCTTGGGGAATGAGCCATCTCCACTGGAAGCAATTCAGAGAGTGTGAAATAACACTTGATCTATTGCAGCTGAGAGATTTCTTCATTCAGGAGAAATTACAGAGCTTCATATTGAGTCAAACTTCGGAGTTATCAAAGGTATTCATTATTCAGGAGAGTTATTGCACAGAGGCGCCTATATTCATCATTTCCAGAGAATCCAGAGGAGCCGTACAACTTGCATTTATTACAGCAGCAGGCCGTACATTTCTGTCAGGCCGTACTTGCATGAAAAGGCGTGTTCTTTTGTCTTGAGCCAAACGCCTATCTTCTGACCTTCTCTCTTCATCATCTTGGAGCGCTAGGGTTGCTGGAGGCTTTTGTGATCATCAGACTAGAGGAGAAAACAAATATTCATTGCAGCCGTACCATTTCATTTATTGCTGTATCAAAAATCAGGTTCCATAAAATCATTGCCTTTTACTTTGCATGTTGTCAGAATTTCATTGTAACTGTCTCAGAAGATTTATATTAAGATTGGTGTCCATTCTGGCTATTGATTTCATCGTTATCAAAGTAGATTTATTTGTATTGAATTTATTATTATTTTTCAAGCAAAATCGCATTCTTCATTTATTGTTCAAAACCTCAAAACGTCAAAAAAATCAAAAATTGCAAAAACAAACCAAAACTCAGTCAGAATCAGAATCAAGGGAAACTAGGGTTTCTACAATAATGCATTCAAGAAATTTGTAGCTGTGCAGATTATCTTTTGTTGTGCTGAGTTTAGCACTCTCGAGAGGAGTAAAAGATGGAAGAAAGAGTTATATCAGAATTCAATAAAGATAAGTTTCTTTATCCCTTCATTCTGATCTTTTGATATATTTCTCTTATAGGTTGATTTACTTATTTATGTTTTAATATTGTTCATAAATTCTTATGTATTCATGCTATAACCTGAGATAGTAAACCTTGTATGATTCTAGCCTTGATATTTCTTTGGATAATTATAAATTGTTAATAATCTCTCTCTAAAATGCTTCTAGGACAGATCTAGGAGCAAGTAGGTGATAAGAGATTGCTTAGTGATGAAAAGTTTGAGACATCTTGTGAGGAAGTCATGCCAACCAAAGAAATGATCAAGCGTGAAGTCACAACTTGCAACCATGGGACTGAGTTGGTGGCTAGAGGGAGTTCACTTCCGGAAGACTTCTTTGCAATCTCTGAAGCAGGGATCAAGAGGGAGTTTTGTAACCCACTGAGAAGAAGTGAAGATTACTATATTGCAAGGCTAGGTGTTAAATCCTTAGAGGATCCCTTCAGCTGCTGAGATCAAAATTGCTCAAGACAGTCATCTGGATTTGACATTAGTAGCTCCGCAAACCTATTCAAGATAGAGTGATTTGGGATGAGGTCGAGGAGGACAATCCTAAAACTCTCTACAATACCAGAGGTGTGTGCTGGAAAACATTTATCTAAGGAAAGTGTTGCAAGAAATCTTGGACAAAGAGGTCAGAAGGTTGATGCAAGTGCTTGAAGATTCAGAGGGAGCCTACTGAACCTGAAGAAGATGGTAATCTAGTTGATCTTGGTTCTTTGGGTTGATTTATTCTTACTAGAGAATATCACCTCATTATCAAATGCAAGGAGATAGCTTTAGAATTTGAAATGAAGGATCTTGGTTACATACAAATCCATGTCTACGCCTATGGATCGTTGATGTATCTAGTCAATACTAGACCTGATATTTGCTATGCAGTGAGTGCACTTAGTCAGTTCATGTGTGAACAAAGGCAAATACATCTAGTTGCAGTGAAGCATATCCTGAGATACTTGCGCGGCACAGTTGGATATGGCTTGAGATATTCTTCAGGTGTGGACTTGCAGCTGCATGGTTATACTGATCCTGATTAGGTAGGGTGTGTTACTGATTGGAAGAGCACCTCTGGATGTTGCTTCAGCTTGGGGTCTGTAATTATATCCTGGTGTAGCAGGAAGCAGTCTTTTGTGGCACTGAGTACAGCAAAGGCCGAGTATATTGCAGCTTGTGTGGTAGCTCGAGAAGCAGTGTGGCTTCGAAAGCTCCTTGCAGGATTGTTTGGTCAATCAATGGAGCCTACCATCATTCATTGTGATAACCAGAGCTATGTGAAGCTTTTTGTCAACCCTATGTTTCATGACAGAACTAAGCATGTTGAGATCATATACCACTATATCAGAGATATGGTATTGAGGAAGGCAATCCAATTGAGGTATTTCAACACTGAAGAGCAAACGACAGACATTCTCACCAAGCCTCTCTCCAGGATAAAGTTTGTGTACTTTCGAAACAAGCTTGGTATGGTGGAGAATCAAGCCCTAGTTGAGGAGTCTCAATATCAATGATCCTCTTTAATGCATTTCTCTTTGAGAGAGATTTGAGGTGCAAGCCCTTGTTAATGCATTTCTCTTTGAGAGAGATTTGAGGTGCAAGCCCTCGTTAATGCATTTCTCTTTGAGATTTGAGGTGAAAGCCCTTGTTTCCACCCTTTGGGAGAGCCATGGTGGATGTCATGTGTGTGACTCTATGACAGCATCACATGAGAGAGTCTGTGATGATTTTCTTGTACTTTTGTTTTCACCCTCTGGGAGAGCCATGGTGAAACGTCACGATGAGGTGACAACATCACATTAAATGATAAGCACTTGTACATACCATACATGGGTGTAGCCATGATGGTTGATATCACGATGAGGTGATATCTTTCTTTTCATTCATGGGTGTAGCCATGATGGTTGATATCACAATGAGGTGATATCTGATATCACGATGAGGTGATATCTTTCATTTCCACATATGGGAGTATCCATTGTGGTAGACATCACGATGAGGTGATATATCTTGTGCAGCTAGAAGTATCCTCCCTAGCTGAGAGGGAGTGTTGATGTTTATGGCAGCGTCGGTTGTATCCTTCCAACAATATTCTTTACTTCATTTGATAAATTAAATTATAGCCAAGGGCTATTTAATTTATAGGAGACCGATATTATTGAAGAGGCACTTCATTTATTTAAATGATAATCGAATTTATGAAAAGGCATGATTTGTATCAAATAATAATTAATGAGGAAGTGCGCTTCTCAAGGCAACATTGTAATTCTTACCTTGGACGACCTTCATTGTAATTCATAATTATTCTTTGTATTTATATTTTCCTTTGGTGGCCAACCTAGTTCTTGTAGAGGTGCGACCTCTCTAGCAAATGTATATATAGAAGTTCATTCTCACTCATTCAAGCATTAAGCAAGTTCGATTCATTCCTACAAGCAAGTGCGAATTCTATCAAGAGCAGCTCCTTCTATCAAGTGGGAATCTCTTCTAGGGAAGATTGCGAATCCATTGAAGAGCAGATTTGTGTTCAAGGAAGAGCAGATTGTTCTTTGTTATTACAGCCATTGCTGGTGCTGAATATTGGCCTTGTGTGTGGCCACATTTTAAAGAGACTTGTTGTCATTACTTATATATATAAGAGATATATTTGTTGTTGGGTTTTTCTCCCTCAAGTGGAGGGTTTTCCCAGGGTATCTGCTGTGTTATTGTGTTGAATTTTGAATTAATTTTCTGTGCTCTAATCTGATCATAAAAATAACACTTTTCCCTATCCAATTTTTTTGAAAAAATATTTCCAGTAGTCAGCCTTGGACAATGTCTTTGTGAAAGTATATGGATATCCAAAGATAAGTAACTCCAAGGATCTGGTCAAATTCTAGTTGTTCATGAGGAATCTTTCGTCATTAGATTAGCTAAACCCTATTTGGGTACTCAAGGAGCAACTCTTAATAGTTATTATGGAAAAATTCTTTATGAAGAGATACATTAATAACTCTATTAGTGCTAATCTATCATATAAGTAATTGACCTGTGTATATAGGACAAATTTAATCCCAATATTGGCTAATACTTGTTTGAAATTGTACTATAATTGGCATGCCTATAATATTCCAAAAAAGGAAAGCATAGATATCTTGGCACATAAGTTTTCATAAGATTATGATATCACATATCAAATTCCAAGAACAGCTTTTACAACCCCTGGATATGCTTAATGGAGATTATAATGAGCGGCAGCATATTTATTTATATGCTTTCTCTTGCAAGCTAAGTAAAAAACAAAGAGATAGGGAACTTCTACAACCAAATTTTCATTTCACAAGTTTATAGAAATGTTTGTCCATGACCATAAAATAACATAAATCAAACCAACATTGCAACAAGGTCATAAAGCATCAAAGAAGAAAAGAAGAAGAGCATATACAAAGTAACATTGTAGATTTTAGCCAGCAGAAGCAGGATGCTTTCAAATTCCTCATGGAGGAATGGGAAAAATATTCCCAAGTAGGGTGTCCTTGTTGTTTATTTTATTTCCGGTTATATTTATATCTATGTTGTAGTTTTGTTGTCCATTTGCTGTCACTGGTCAGTTTGTGGCATGTGACTCTGGACTTTTCATTACTTTAAACTCTCTGCCCTTGGGGCCTTTTTATGAATGGCTACAGCGCCCTGTAAATGCTGCTTATCTTATCAAAAACATTGTAGATTTTATAAGTTGAGAAAATCCTCTAGGGGCAAAAATAATCCATAGTTCAACTATGTGAGAAGCAAGAGACTTTGCAACAAAATTGTATTCAAATGTAGAGGGAACAATCCAATTTACACTCTATCCGCTATACTATTGCCATTCATTGGTACTTTATACCTTAAAGCAAAGTATTCCCTACTTTTTTCTTTGGATGCCTTTAATTAAACATTCACAATGCACAAGCCCATGATTTCTTGCCTCTCCAAATACATTGCTTCCAAGATTTCCCTCCCCCCCAAACAATATTGCTAGTACAAGTAACAAGTTAATACAACCTCCAAAGAATTCCACTGTTAGCCACACCAAGGATGACGAATCTACTTGAGAAGATCTTTGGAATTCCACAATCCAACCATGGGTTATATCAATGTAGTGTTCCACAACTAATGTGAAAATTTCACCTCTTTACCAATCAATTTGAAATATTCCACCTCTTTCAAAATCAATATCCAACTTTTTGTCTCTTAACCAAGTCACTTGTGGTTCAAACTTCCACAACTCTCATAAATGATCTAAGAAGTCGATATCCTCCATTCATTATACTTTGGGAGTTCTTAGTTTTCATGTATATCGAACTCCTTTTCTTTCCCCCCTAGATCTAACCCCCTTACATTCTACTTTAAACTTGTCTGTTTTTGTGAAGCCCAAGGCTTTATAATAGATGTCCAATATTGTCCACCTATTAATCTCTTCTATTTTAGTAAAACTAACGATGGCTAGCCAATGTTCTATCAACTCTAATGAGAAATATGCCAACATAAAATCTTAAGGGGAATTGCACTTTATAGAGTCAAAAGCTGCACACTTCACACTTTTCACTCCACATGGCACACTCATTTGTGTCCATTCCCCTAGACATTTTTTAGGATTCATTCAGCCCATTTTGGTGCATGAATGTCATGTCCCCAAAATAGCAATGCTATGAAACCCAAGTATTGAAATACAAATAAATAAATAAAAAATAAATGACAATATAAATATTAAAAAATATATAAATACAATATTAACAATTTAAATATTATTATAATCATTATTATATAATAAATATTAAATAAAATATATATAACTAATATAGAAATAAACATATAATATACTAATATAAAATTAGTAAACAACAAAACAGTAATTAGAAATAAGTCTAAAAAAGTATTAAAAACAGTATGGGAGAGCAGCGATTATACTATGCAGCAATATATTGATGACTTAAGCAGCAGTTAATAAAAATAAGGGCAGATTTAATTTATTAAGGAAAGCAACTATTAAAAGAAGTCAGTAATCCATAATCAAACAGTAATTAGTTTAAATAAAAGACATGTCCTTTCGATAAGAGGTGTCTATCCCAAAGGATGCACCCTTTAATACATGGGAATATATATAAAGGAGTCAAATCATTTGCAAAGGGGGAAGGGAAATATATCTGCAGTCAGGAAATGGGAAACAAAAGGAGATTTAAAAGGGCAAGATACAGGAATTAAAGAGGAGGACAGAAATACAATGAATATTTCTGAGTATAGCAGCAGTTATATTAATATATTATAATCATATGGGACCAAAGGAATGATATCCAGAAATAGATCTGCATTGAGGGAAACAACAGAATATAATTAGTAATTGGAAATCTGGATAATACAGCAGACTGAGAAAAGGAATAAAGATATTGGATTGCATATTATTGGCAAGAATATATTTGGGGAAGTAAATTTAAATATAATTATTAATATAAATACACACACACACATATGTTATTTACGATTATGCAATAATGATGCTTGCAGCAATTATTAACCCTTATTAGTAATTATTCAATTGAACTAATCTATTGTTTCTCTGTAAGTAATATCTTATGAATATTGAAGACAAATCGATTGAAAGAGAGAATTTAGAGAGCAGCGAACATCTACAGGGAAAGCAAACAAGAAAGAATAAAAAATAAATAATAATAAATCTCCATACACACAAAAGTCTGATTTCTTGAACCAGTAGTATGAGATCTATTTTACAGTTACATGTTGTAGCATAGTTTAATATAAGTAACTATGATTATTAATTTAGATATTCAAGATGCTAATGGTACATGTGTACTATAACTGCTTCCTTATATAGTAAATATGATCAATATTTGTTGTCATATGCCTTGAATGCTTGGCCATGATAGAAGAAGCTGAGACTACAAGAGGGGGACGGTGATGGGGCACTCTCCTAGGTATGCCACCTCGAGTGGGGACCTGATGAGCCCCATGGGGCCAAGGGGGTTCAGAGGGTACTGCCTTTGGGCTTAGGAGAGATGGCATTTTCAGGGCACCCATTGGAATCTCACTCCTCCATCATGGATAATCAGCACAGGGAGTCAGATTAGGGAGAAGGAAATGATTGGCAAGATGAGGGGATAACGGAAAAGACACCTCCTAGATAGATCACCTCATATGAATGGCATGCGCCACATGAGGCCAAGGGAGATGGTATATCCCCTTGGGTCTAGGGAAAAAGGGTCCAAGGCACCCCATAAAGTTGCATTCTCCCACTCTTTCCTATGATTGAACCCCTCCAAGGATGCTAGAGTACTTTGTGATTGAATTAATATTTGGCCCTGAGTTTATTAATATCTAATTATGGAAATATGCTAATTATTATTATTGTGGTAAATGATTCTAATCTGCTAATCAGTTTTATTATGGTAAACAGTTGTAACCTGTGTGCAGGGCTTCAATCAGAAGAAAGGTATTATCTAACCGCGTTGTTATTTAAATTGAGGAAAATTAGGGAAAATTTGGGGCACTCCCACTTAGGGGACATTACAATGAAAGTCTTCATGATGGTGTTGTGCAGGCCAAACATGCATCCCCTAGTTGTCTCTTGTTCATTACCTATATTTTAGATACTGTTACTGCCTCAACACACTCAAGTCCAAATGTTCATTACCTATATTTTAGATACTATTGCTGCCTCGACACACTCAAGTCCAAATTGGACTCAAGGCCACTAGATTCAAACTCTTGAATCTTATTTATGCTTGGTTCTACTTGGTCTTGTCTATCCTAGTATGGTTTAAATCTCTAGTTGTTTTGGTGCCAATATTATCCCTTGCATTCTTGCAATTGTTAATAATCCTTGTTAATATTTGTAGATCTTTAAACCTTTAATTCAAAGCCTATTCCTTTGACCCGTATGCATTATCCTTCGTTTGTGCATTACTCTCTAATCTGACCACACACCCTATACACTTTATTCTACTACTTATCACCCGTCACACATAACAACTTCCCTCAATCATCACTTCCACTTAAGGACCATTGGATCATTTCTCATTAGGAAGCCCTTGGAAGCTCAAGAAGTTGAGAAATTTGACAATCTTTGGGATTGCAAGGATTGTTGGATCTTCCATGTCATCCATTGATCGCACAACTCGTAAAGTTGATGACACGCTTAATGCCTAAATAGAAATGAAGTTCACAAGGTCTCACCTATATCTAGACTATTTGGTGATGTGTTTGATAGTCATTGGTCCCAACCTATTAGTTGGACCAATATTAAGCACGTACACTACACAATGATCTATCACCTATTATATTAAGCTTTGTGCACTTAGAACTCCTATGCACTATAAACCTAAGGACCTTGGCTACATGTTATGCTCCCATTTAGAACAATGAGTGACCCAATCAAAAACCTATAGCTTCCAAGGTGTTGGTGCTCAAATTTGTAGTGTCATTTTTGCTTGAGTCCCTTCCATTTTGTGTGTCTTAGTCATATTTGACCCAATGTTTACAACTGATCTTAGACATCCCACATGGGTCCCCTAAGTGTCAAAAGATGCAAATATCCATTTGAAGTCTAGGTTTGGGTTGTTTCTAGTGTTTTCCTTGATGTTTTGTGTGTTTGTCAACCTTTCGAACTTCCAAGGTTGTCCATACCTACATCCCTTCCCTACCAATCCTAACAACCCACTTAAGTCCTTGTTAGTGAAATGAGGAAAAAGGTAAACCCTAGGATTTTACTCTAGGGCTTTTTGGTGCTTTTCCACACATTTCATTTAGGATTTGAAGTATCAGGGGTTTGATGAATTTGGACAAGATATAGGACCGACTTACAACCTGAAAGGTGAGTCAACCTGCCCTTGACCAAACTTGGAATGGATTTGGTGATGAGATGCAATGAGATGATTAAGCTAATGATGCAAATTACTATTCTAATGCAAATACAACAAACATAAGTCACAGACAAATTCAAACTATAGAAATGGACTGAACAGAGTATTGTGCACCTGTGATATGAATTTGGAGCTGTTTTCTGAGGACTAGGTTGCCTTGGGTGACTGAGTCCCAATATAGGAATTCCAAATTTGATTTCATAATCCTCTGGTGCCAAATCAAAACCTTATGTTTCCATTTGTCACACTGCCGATCACTATCAAATATTTTTGTAATTGAGTTTTTGTTTGTTGTCAAGGTGCAGGGTTTGAATGCAACAATGAATGTTTGGCCTTCAAACTTATCCCAATCTTCTTCAGATCTGAAACCTGCACATCCAAAGAGAGAGGAAGGGTTGTGCCATTTAGGGGCTTGCATTAGTCAAACCCCATGTTAGTGTTTCCACTTCCACGATGGCAATGTCAATGATAAAGAGAGCCTATCATTTTGAGGGATAGGGCTAAATGATAAAAAGGAATGATGAATCAACAATGGACTGCAACTCACCACCCTCCAATGGCTTCCTTGAAGGTTTGAAGTCATACAAATCACCTCAAGGCTTGAATGTTGTTGGCTTGATTTGCTTGAAGACCTACAAAGGTTAGATCTCACAAACAATATAAAAACATAAGCATGAGCAAACTCACATACACTTTGACATGATGCTTTGATCTTGAATTGTTGTAATAAATCTCTAAAATGTTGCTCTTGACTTGCTTGATAATGCTTGATCACCAAATTTGCCAATAATTTCTAGATGTCCTTCAAATGATGCAATAGCTAGGTATTTATACGCAATTATTCTTTCCCAAAAATTAAATCCTAATAGCCAACTTTGGACATTTGAAATTCAAATAATTAAATGCCACCCTTGACATATTCAGTTTTGGAGGTGAAATAGGGGGACTAAGTCACCTAGGTCCCAGCCCTATTCTACAGGACTTAAGGTGTCAAAGACAAAATATTAAATGAATGCTTTGGTTTTCTAGTTGCAATTTGTCGATAAATGTTAAAATGGGCCACAAAATGCATAATTTAGGAAATTAGGTGTTCAATTAGGTCCATGCACTTAGGGGGGAGCAAAACATAGTGTGAAATTGTCAAGGGCGACAATTTTAGACACTACAGTTAGGATTTCATTTAAGTGTTGTTTTGTTAGAGTTTCAAAGTTACCCATCTACCGAAACCATTCCTTTGGCATTTTGAAGCCGAGAAGCCCAAAAATTTGTTTAATTCTAAGTCCTTTACATCCACCAGATTTTTGGACTTCCTCATCCATCCCATCCCTTGGTACTCATTCCCCTTCATCTCCACTTCCCAAGTTCAAATACCTTGCACTCCAAAAATGTTATTGTCTTGCAGGGTCAAACTTTCGACCTTGCCCTTAATTGGGTACCCATTTCCACCAACCCCCAAAAGTCTGAAACTCTGTCGATTGTTCTACATAACCTATCAAGGTTGGACTTTCGGCCATTTCCTTGACTCGATACCAAGTTAAGCCTTGTCCCAAGTCCCCAATCTCGATATCCTAACACCTTGTGCCTATCGGAGTTCTCCTTTCGGCCTTCTCCCATCTCACATCTCATCTAGCATGACTTCCTTGTCACCCCAAATTCCTCAATTCCCCAATACTCTAATCCTTGGCATGTGGTATATGTTACCCCTTAACCCCAAAGTCCAAAACTATGTCGAATAGTACCTATCAAATGTGTGAAAATATTAATGCATAACTCGTTCTAAGGCCCAAACTAGGCAAAGTGGATGTTAAAATAAGTGGCGATCAAAAAAGTGTTTAAAAGGCAAGTAAGGCAATGTAATGGGAACCAAAATATAAGGTGACATCTTTTTAGATTGTTTCCAACATGGAGGGCCAAATGATAAGGCATGTTTTCTCCTCCACTTGCCCTACCTACTCGCCATTATTGCAAGCCATCTCCCAACCATCACATCAATTCATCTAGTTTCCTCTTCATCTTGGGTGTTTGTTTTGGAGGGAACACATTTGTGCCAAATTTTCAAATTTCTATAGTGTTGCAAATAGAGTTGACGCCATGTATCTATTAAAGAGTTTTTTTTAATCATTTTGATGGAGGTTGTTGTGGTGGTCTCCAAAAACCAAAGGGTTACCAATGTGATGTAGGGCAGCCATAAAATGCCAATTCAATTCATTGGGTGGAGTACAAGCTTGTGGAATCGAAGGAGATCAACATTGTAAGTGATTTGTGTAGCAGAGTGTTTCCATGGCATCGTGTATTTCAAGGAAGGTCTTTTAGTCACAACTCAGGATGTTCCTTTGTCACATTTAATTGACACGAACGTAATTCTAAGTTATATGAATGTAACAACATTCTAAAATCATCACAAGCTTTGTGGTGATCTTTCTCTTATTATGTATGGATGTATGCAACTATGTTTTGGATTACTAAGCATGTTTTGTTATAAATTTCATAATTTTTGGTATAGGTAGACTACACAACTCATATTCCTTTTGATTTCAATTTGTATTCCTCTTGATGAACTATAACTCTATTGCCCAATAAATAGGCACCAATCTAAAACTTATTTGACCCTCCTCTCTCTTCAAAGAAAACCAAAAACATTAATCAGTAGTTTAGGAATAGAACCATCTATTGTGCATTCATGATCTTGTATTATAACCTAAGTTACCGGATTCGCTACTGAAGGCCTCGGGTTCGATTCGAGTCCGAAATTCGGATCCGGTCCGGGAAAATTCACTGAGGGTCCGGATTTTTACTGTGGGTTGGCCAAGGTCCAGACCCCTAACTGTGGGTCCGGACAGGGTTCGAACCTGGGTTCTATTCCACGCCCAGGCGCGTTTTTTCACATTTTATTTCATTTTTTTAATACTCTTTTGACTCTTTTTTGACTTTTAATGACTTTTTTATTCTTTCTAACCCTAATACTTGCCTCTAAAACATGAAATAGGTAAAGTGATACCCATTTACCAATTTGTGAATGAGAAAAAAGAATTTTTTGCCTCCATTGCTGAACTTTCTCTTTTGCTTGCACAAGCTGGAATAGACTTAAAGGCTGATTGTAGATTGTTCAAAGTTGATTGTTGTGCTATTCCTAGGCACTTGCAAGTGTCTATTCATTGCTAAGAAGATCATAGAGCAAGATTTCTTCAAAAGAGGTAGGTTTTTTTAAGTTTTTTGATTATTTTTTTTACATTTTTTTTCACAAGTGAACTTCAACTCTTTTGTTTTGTTTTTTAGTTATTGTTTTGTTTTATTTTTCATTCTTCTAAATGTCTATAACACATGTTCAATTTTTTCATTTTTTTGAAATTAATTAAGTCTTTTAGTTTCAAATTCAATGAATCAATACCAAAATTTCAATATGTTGTGCCTTAGGTATTCACTATTCTATATTACAATGGCAACCGGTACCTCCTCAGGCTCAATCCAATCTCGTTTCAAAACAAACCCAGCCTCCCCCCTTTGGAAATATGTAGAAATGGTTCAGCAACTTCCAGGTGGTGGAGGATATGTTTGGATTTGTAGTAATTGCAAAGTTCAATATTTGAGCTCATATAGTCGAGTAAAAAGGCACTTGTGTGGGATCCCTGAAACAGGCATCAAAAATTGTCCAGGTGAAAACAACGAAGGCATTCCAAAAAATAGAGTGTTGAAATATATTGCTGAGCAAGAAAAGGCAGACCAAAAAACAACTAGTGGTAAAACAAGCCATCCTTTGAAGAAAGGATCTTGATCCATGAAACCCCCTACACCACCACCTTATTTTCCACCTACAGAAAGCCATCCATTTATGGACATCCCTCAAGAGCAAACCATGCCCTCTTCAAATAAAAGATCTAAGGGATCGTTGGAAGCTTCATTTCAGAATGAGGCAAGAGAGATTGCTGATCAAGACATAGCCAGATGTGTCTATGCCAATGGATTGGCATTCAATGTTGTTTGTTCACCATATTGGCAAAAAATGGTGAAATCTATTAATGAGGCTCCAAAGGGGTATAAGGGCCCAAGTTTTGAGAAGGTGTGTTGCACCTTATTGGAGAAAGAGGTGAAACATGTAGCAGACTCTTTGAAGCCCATAAGGGATTCGTGGATCGAAACAGGGGTGACCATAGTTTCTGATGGATGGAAAGATGCAAGAAATCGCCCATTGATCAATATTATTGCTGTGTCCCCTAAAGGGGCAATGTTTTTGAGAGCAGTGGATTGTGAAGGACAGGTGAAAGATGGTCCATTTATTGCTGACATCCTTTTCCAAGCTATTGAAGAAGTGGGCCATCAAAATGTTGTGCAAGTTGTAACCGACAATGCCAAAAATTGTAGGGCTGCTGGGTTATTGGTTGAGAAGTATCCACACATTTTTTGGACACCTTGTGCTGTTCACTCCCTCAATCTAATGCTACAAAAAATTGGATCCAAAATTGAGTGGATCAAATAGGTGTATGCCGAGGGCGAAGACATCCAAATGTTTGTCACCAACCACCATATGACACAAGGAATATTTAGACAATTCTCAAAATTGGAGTTGTTGAAGGTAAGTTAATTCTCAATATTTTTAAATTTTTGAATTTTCTTTTAATTTTAATTTTAAATTTTGATTTTGTATATTTAAATTATATTTTAATTTTAATTTTGATTTTCAAACAGGTTGCCGAGACCCGTTTTGCCTCCAACACAATTGTGTTGAGACGACTTATAAAGGTTCGTGAGGCACTATGTGCCATGGTAATCAGCCCTAATTGGGTTGTATGGAGGCAATCTAGCAATGAAAGGGCAAATAGGATCAAGCAAAGGATCCTAGATGATGGTTGGTGGGATCGTGTTGAGTATCTCGTCAGTTTCACCGAGCCCATACTGAGCATGATCCGTTACACTGACTTGGATAGACCTTGTTTGGGCGAAGTATATGATGGTATCGACTCAATGATTGAGAAGATGAGATCCATCATCAATGCAAAAGAGGAAGATCCTGAAGAAAAATTCTTCAAAGAGCTACAGGAAATCATGGTTGATAGATGGAACAAAATGACCACTCCCTTGCATCTTCTCGCTTTTGCATTGAGTCCCAAATATTATAGCCCTGAGATACTTTCTACTTCATCAAGAGTTGCTCCATATAGGGATGGTGAAGTGGCCCAAGGGTACAAGGCAGCAATTCGTAGAATCTTCAGTGATCGTGACCAACATGATCGAGTGAGGGCTGAGTTTATGGCTTTTGCATGCTCTGGGAGTGTTGATCAGAATATGGATGCTCTTCGAGACAAGTGTAGGGTGGCTGCTCATAGTTGGTGGTACTTCCATGGGCAAGAATACATGCACCTCCAACCTATTGCAATAAAAGTTTTATCCCAAGTAAGTTTTATTTTATATTTGTAATTTTAATTTTAATTTTAATTAATAATTTTGTTTAGTTAATTTTTGTAACTCTTAACTATTTATTAATTTAATTTGGTCTTAATAGGTTGCTAGTTCATCCTCTTCTGAGAGGAATTGGAGCACATACTCCTTCATCCACTCAATAAAATGCAATAGGCTACATTCAAAAAAGGCTGAGGACTTGGTGTATGTGCATTCAAACTTGCGCCTCCTTACACACAAACATAGTTCCTACAAAGAAGGAGACACAAGGAGGTGGGATATTGAGCCAGAGTAGCTTGACTTGGATGCTTCCACAAGTCACTTAGCTGCACTTGATATTGATGATGACTATCAGCCTGAAGCAGCTACTAAGCATGAGAGCAGTAGTGTTAGTGCTAGTGGCAGTGCTTGTGCGAGTGCCACTAATGCTATTTGTGGTCCTACACAAAATGTAGCATCTAATGATGCTGATGATGCTGCTTTTTTTGATGACCCATATGATTCAGATTGATCAATGATCAATAATTATTAATGGCTGATTGTAAACACTTGACATTTTTATGTTTGAAGTTTAAACTTTAATTTATAATTCTATATCATGACATTTGACTTTTGAGTATAAAGTGGTGGTGTATTTTTGCTATGTTATTTGACTATTAATATGGTGGTGTATTCTGAACTTAATTACTGCTGCAAATATGTATATATTTCTAATTTTTATATGTTTTTGTATTACCGAACCCAAACACAAAAAAAAAATTCCCGAACCGGCGAACCGGGTTCTCGAACCCGAACCCAAACCCAAAACTGAACCAGTAACTTAGATTATAACCATGGAATCATGCTTGCATATTCACATCAGCTATATGGGGGTTTCTTACAACTAGTTTTACTTGACCTAGTGACAACTTTGGGGTCAAGCAAGCAATTTGGTTTTAGCTCTTGCTTTTAGTTGTTCATTTTGTTTGATCCCTAGGTATACCCTCCTAAGTCTAAGTTGAGCTCAAAACGTAGGAGAGAAACCCCACTCTCATTGACTTGACCTTCAACTCTCCATGGTTTGTGGATGAGTAGGTTTTACTTTCATGATAACAATCCTGGCCTTGAAAGTGAAATTATGTTCTAGGAAGGGGAGTAGTGGTGTTGGGGCCCAACACAAGGACCATTAGATCAAATCTCATTTGATAGCCCTTAGAAAATTTCTCCAAAATTTTGCAAGGCTCCCCTTGGGACTCCAAGAACTAGTGAATCCTCCACATCATTCAACCACTAAAGTATTGCTTGCATAGGGTCAAACAAAAGATTTGGGGCCCACCACTTGATGACTACTCCAAGCTAGCCAACCTCAAAGCTCTCCTTTGAAATGTTTATATCACTTGTGGAAGCTTCTAAGGGTTGTTCAATCATAACTTATCCAACAATTCTTGGAACCCAAAGATCTCATGAGCTCTAACACCCTTTGAAGCTCCAAGAGTTGTGATCCACCTCACCTAATGGTCCTTGAAAACCCCCATTAATCATGAGCTCCGCTATATATTATATATAGCTTATCACTATGTTTGCCCCTTAACATATAGAAATATCAGTGATCGTTGCTGATTGTTCTCTTTGAAGCTCAAGCTATCAAATGATCATTGTTTTATTGGTTGAATGTGTCCACATGGATGCTTATGGAGCCTAGCATCATAGGGGGTCAAATTAAACGATGACATGTGTCTACATGATGCTTATACAGCCTACCATCATAGGGTGTCAATTAAATGATGATAGGTATGCCAATATGATGGGTACATTCCATTGTGTTGTGGTGTCTTCTCTTAAGGCTGACACGTATGCTCAAGGTTCAATAAGATTTGATAGTCAGTTTCTATTGGAAATACTTTGTGACTAGGATGCAAATTTGTCGATTATTTGGTAGATGGAGCTAATTTAGGGATCAGATGCCTTGCTGAGCATTGGTTAACTAATCTGATTGTAGGGACTTGACTAATAAATTTGATATCAGACTGCATTTGCAAATAATTAACGAAAATTTGATTTTAATTTGTTGTGTTTAGGACTATCATTGTTTAATGCTTACTTGACTAATAAATTTGATATCAGACTGCATTTGCAAATAATTAACGAAAATTTGATTTTAATTTGTTGTGTTTAGGACTATCATTGTTTAATGCTTACTTGTGGCACTTCAAGGAACCTCGTTGCCTTCTATGGAAGAGGTAGCTGAGAAATAAATGAAGATCAAATCCAGCCCATCCTAGATGTGGAATTCAAGAGAAGGATGATTCAGTGAGGTATGGGCCTCTTCCCAGCATTTAATTGGTACATTGATTGCATATAAAGAATGAAGCCTCTTTTCCAAAGATATTGTTGCAAAATATTTAATGCAACAATATCCTGTAATATCAGAGGTAGGCCTCATGTCATCTAGGTCTTGCTATCTCGGAAAAATAGTATGTAGCATTCTTGATCATTGTGATAATCAATGGCATACTACTATCATAATGCTTATAAATAATGAAGCCTCTTTTTGGAAGAGATTGTTGCAAAATATTTAATGCAACAATATCCTATAATATCAAAGGTGGGCCTCATGTCATATAAGACTTGCTATATCTGAAGAATAGCATGTAGCATTCAATCAATCGCATACTTCTATCTTACAATCTGTCATTTATAAGTCCCTATTGTTGCAATCAGCTGAGGCTATTTTATTGCATCTGGAACCATGTGAAACTAAAAATTAAACAAATTTGGTAATGTTTATGAATTTATTATTTAATGATTTTCAAAAATTTTCTAATCATTGATAGCAATTTCCTGGGTGTGGCAGGAAAAATGCAGAAATTAAAAAATAGATGTCTTCCCTTAACCTTTTTAAGAGCTGCAAAAGGCGAATGCCACTTGATTGTTACATGTATCAATTGGTAATACAGGTATATTCCAGGGGAAGGGTAAGCATCCCTCTATATCCACTTGGTGGAAGACTTTAAAAAAATAAAAGAGTGGCACCTCTAATAAGGCCACCGTGAGCATTGCAAGGCTGAGGGAGCAAAGAGAGAACTCATATTCCCTCGGTAAGTTGTTGAAGAGGATAGTCAGTGCCACTGTAGTTGAGTGTGCTGTCAAATTTAGAGCTCTGCAGTGAGCCATACAAATGCAGTGTATTTGGTGTTCGCATCTGTGGACATGGCAGTGGAGAGGTTCTGTGTAAGTTCATGGGGATACCATGCCCACATTTGACTTTAAAATGGCAGATCTAATTACAGCCTTTGTGCCAACATTTGTGCTTGGCAATAGCAGGTTTGGAAGCAGCCTTGACAAGGTAAGATATGCAGTTGATCACTCCATTTCATCAGTCCTGTCATTGTCTACAAAGTTTGTTTTATTGCTATTGATCGCTAGGAACTGTAGTTGACTTTCTCCCTTTTGTTTAGGTTTTGCCAGTGGTTCTGCTGTACTTGTGTCTTTTGCATTGTTTGGAGCATTTATAAGCCAAGCTGCAATTACATCAGTAAATGTCCTTACCCTAAAGGCTAAAAGTATTTATTCGTTCATGCATTGAACTATGAAGGGACTAGCTAATCTGCAGAAGATCTTATTTATACATTATTTGTTCTTTGATTGGCTGCTTTGGATTATCTACTGAATTTGACCATCTCACAATTCCATTTGAAAGAACATTTTAATAAAATCAATTCTTAATGGTAGCTCTGTATTATTTGCAATAGCATGCTTCTGTTGGGATTTTGTGGAGTGCATGAGTAATCCAATAAGATGAAGTTGAATTCGGTGCATACTTAAGGCACTGCAGCAAGTGATTTTTAAGCATGCTATTGAGACTGCATCAGTCTCACAGGGCTCCAAGCCCATTGGCCAGCACCGAGTTTTATTGGCTCAATTCAGGCAAAACTAGTGAGTAAAATTTCTCTTTAACTGCACAGAATATGGAATTAAAATATTTGCAACTGCATAGCCCCTCCTTTCCCATTTACACCTCCCAGACTTCACGCTCTACAAATAATTGGCTCTTCAAACCATAGGTACACTGTAGTCATTTAAATTAGACTTCCTACATAAGTATACACTATTGTCTGTTACCTCAAAGAGATTAAATAGAGACTTATTGTTCTTAATAGTTGTTTAGCACCTTGGAGGGTGGCAGCTTGAATCGAACCTCTGTTCTTTTTTGAGTGTGGTTATACCAAAGTCTTTTTTAGTTTTGAACTTCCAAAGTAAACACACCTTCAGTAATCAACATTTTTCTCCTTCATAGGGTGATTCTTCTCTTTTAGGCTTTCCATGTGTCAATTGGCATTATAATGTCATATGTGTGATTTGGTTTTATTATGCCTAGTTTTGATCCTTTTTAAAGACTGAAACTTCCATTTGGGTGGTTAAATCCATTATTTAATCAGTAATATTTATTGAAAAAATATTTGTAGCTTGCTTAGTAGTTTGAGAGTCAACAATTTTGATTCAATGCCAAATATAAATGTTATGTATCTTCTTTCCACTTTTGCCAATTCCATCATCAATACCGAGTTAACTGTCTTTATTAGCAATGTTATTATGCTTTAAATTGCTTGAGACTCAAAATCATTCAATGGAATGCATCTTAGCCTCAGGATATAATCACCGAATATGCTAGAGTACTACTTGCTGTTTTTGGCCTTCAACATTCATCAAAGGCATTAATGAGCAAACTGTAAAAGCTAACAATGGTCACTCCCTTTGCATCGTTCTTTCCAGCTATATGTCCTTTCAAACATTGCAGATCAAAAGTTGAAAGTGGCATTTCAAAAGATGTAGAATGCTACTTAGCAAAATTATACCAGATCAACTAAGAAATTAAGGAAAGAAAGGTAAGTTAAAAGTCTGTTCTTTTTGTTATCAAAGGATTCCCAGGTTTAGCTTGATATGTGAAACATAATGATGAAAAAGTACATGTTTATCAGTAAGAATTCATGAAATTGCAAGAAGTAATTCAGCGGTAGCAAGCACTCTAGATTTAATGAACTAAATATGGAATCATCTGCTCCCTTGACAAAAAGGGATAAACTTCCATGCATTTCTAAATTATTAGTCTACATGCACTGGCTAAGATTGCAGCATTTAAATTCTATATACAATATGATCAATGGATGATGTTTGAACTGAGACTGATAGTTCTTCTGATCAAAATGTTGAGGAATAATACAGAATATTTAATGGTGACCATGATATAGAGTGAGCATTGATTTTCTCAATGCCAGCAAAGCCAAACCAAGAAGGTACTACAGATGTACATAGCAACAAGATTAGCACAAAATCGATTAGTTAGTGGAATTGTTAAAATTATTGTTTATATTTGACAAGTTTCTACATTTCTTATGTAAGTGATATTTGGAATTATTTACCAGGTACCATATTTCTTTTCAACTAATTTGTCCAACTTGAATGCATTATCCAGATCAAGAGTCTTGCATCACTGGAGCCAAATTTACACCTGATGCCCATACAAAGGATGCAAATTGTGTTGACTACTTTACAGGATGTGTCAGACCACATCTGATTTTAGGTTCAGATGACCATACAGCAAAGATTCTCCATACAAACTCGGACTTTGCTATTTGGCCAACTGTATGTCTAATGCACATGTTGATCAGTTCAGATCATTTATTCCATGTACATATGGATAGTTCAAAACATATATTCAATGTACATATGAATAGTTTGAAACATATTATAATGTCCCCTTTTTTCGGTGTCTTCTATTTTGGCTAGTTGGTGATTTGACTCCACTTACTATTTTTAGCAAGTGCTATTTTTAATAACTGGTCCTGACGGCAATGCAATGCAGAGTTTCCATTCTTGGCAAGGGGTGAGTTTTCTCTATGGCCAAAATCATTATTGGTTAATAGGTCAGTAAAGTATTAAAGTTGTTTTTTTAATTAAAAGGGAATATAAGCTTGGGTTATAAAAACGACCCTTTGGCCTAGTTGCACAATGTTATTTTAAAAGAGGGGCCATTGTACTTTTAGTGGACAACCCCTTGAGGAAATTTGAGGCTTAATTTATGCCTCAAGAGGTGGACAACCCCCTTGGGGGAATTTCATATCATTTAAAAATGAAATAATATAATGTTTACACTTTATTGGAGAGCTTGCAAAAAGGGGCGTGGCATTTTGGAGGGAAAAGGAGAATTTGAAATGTTGTTGCCCTAATTTCCCCCTTTTCTCTATTTATTTATTTGGAACTCTCATTTGGAAATATGAAGGATTTGACAACTTAAGGAAACTCTGCTGGATTGTTTTCAATTTATCGTTGCAGCTGGTTGAGGATGGAAACCCTCATCTTTAGTGCTGGTTTTGGTGGTGAGAGATCTACCCTAGCTGGAGGGAGTGATTCTACATCAGGAATCACCATTGATTTTCAGGAGTTTGATCTTTCCAGGTTTCAGATATGAAGTTATATTAAGTGTTTTTGGAATTTAAGTGCTGTTTATGAATTTTCTAGAACAAATCACCCTGTACTTGGCTGTACCATTGCAGGAGGTTTACTGGAGGTGCTGAATAGAGTTTTCAGAATATTTGTGGCTACAAATCATATCAATGGAGGTGCGAAGGTTGTCTTAAGGGTTTCCAGGTGATAGAATGCATTAAGGAGTGCTCAGAAAATTTAGATTAATTAACCTTTGAGCCGCCCCTATGACTTTCCAGCACCCGGGTTAGCTACAGCTGGTTAGTGAAAGTTTGCAGCACCTGGAGGTGCATGAGAAGTGGATGTTTGACATCTCAGACTTGTGTATTTCCCTTTAATCTGCTATTTTATTGGGACTGTGTATTGCTGGGAGTGATTATATTGGCGTGTAACCAGCTGCAGGGGTTTATGGAATAATTTGAAGAGTTGAGTTAGGGCTCCCTTGCTGTTCATGCTTATGACAGTCAAAAAACAGAGCTGGAGTTTGTCAGTTTATGCTCTTGGAAATTTCTTGAGGAGCTGTAGGCTTTGCTGGTCATTGTATGTTCGGGAAAGGACTTATTTGACTGTGATCAGGTCTGATATGAACCTCTTAAGTCTGATTTCCAGTTACTAATGTACTCAGATGATCATTATTAGTTCCATATGATATGATGCTAGTCCATGTTTATATCCTTTCATTGCAATATTATTTCTATGAATGTTACACACGATGAATGGAACATTGAAGCAAAACAAATCTGCAATCTACCACAAGACTCAGTAAACAAACACAAAAATAAATCAGGGGCATACATTAAACATACATTCAATTTACATATGAATAGTTTGAAACATATATTCTATGTATGTATGTATGTATCGTTCACATGGAATGTTAATTTGCTCTGTTGAAGTGGCATGGACTTATTATATTCTACATTGAGTGTCTTCCATCTCTTTCCTTCGGACAAATGCAATACATATCCTTCAGCTTTATTATGTAAAAGGTTTTGAATCTTGATACAATGATAAAGGCTTCCCAGAACCTCACGTTATGTATACCAACCAAGAAATCAAGGCTGAACAAATACATATACTGAATAACAAAAATCGAGGCTTAACAAATATAAATTCTAAATACCAAATGCTAGATAGTATATTACTATATAGTATATATGGTGTCCTCTAAGCCATTCATCCTTCAAACTGAACGATCATTTCATGCAAATGCGAGCTTTGATGTTAAAATACAAATTTCTGATGTGAAATTGTTGGTAATCATCAGACACATTGCAAACTCCCTAGGATTTCAGTCTCCATGTAAGCAGGTGACTTTAATAAGCTAATGTACGTGTGAGCTATTTGGATCTTGCTTGAAGGTGACCTTTAAAAAAATTCACTTTGTAGAATTCGGCAATCTAAATATTATTCCAGTTACACGATCAAAATGGCAACATTAACTGCTATGACAAAAATACTGGCCAAGTTGAATACAGGGATTGGTGTGTTCAATCGTATCAAAGTTCAATAACGCCAATCAATCAAGATGCATACCAAAATGGAAAAATTAGGAGCCATGGCAGTAATTACAAGATCGGATATTTTTAACAGTAACAGGTACCCATTGAAAAACAACTAAAAGGAATTTACTTAAATCAGGAGCCACGACAGCAATTATAAGATCAGAATTTTAACAGTAACAGGTGCCCACTAAAAAAAATTAAAAAATTGTTCAAACCAGGAGCTACAAAATACTTAGTCTTTGGGAAAACCCACACCCACCTATCAACCCAAAAACTAGGCAAAACTTATTGAATTGGCCATTCCTTAGTGAGGGAAATGGCTATTAAGATTACAAACAATAAATGAAATTTTGCAGACACTTCTAATGGTCTAATCATGAATTGGGTCTTGTACTAAAGAACACATTTGATTTGTTTTTCAATTATCTCAAAGAGAATTGTATCGTGACATAAAAAAACATAGAGATAGTGGGATTGTAACGAGTGCAAACTTACAGTAAACAGCAACTCTGAGGGCTGAGAAGAAGAAGAGATTCTCTTCTCAGAACATCAATACCACCACATAATTAGATAAGAATCGGTGTCCGTCCATAATTGTTTAAACAAACTAATAATAGATAAGACCATTTTTCGTCATCAGAAAGTTTCTAATAATAGATAAGAGCATTTTGTGTCAACAGAATTTTTGGTTTTTTCATTGTTATCATATAAGATTTTGATTTGAATGATAAACCACCATCGCATAAAAGGCTTTCCATATCCGCTCATCATGTACCACATAAACAAGGTTTTATTTATTTTATTTTGGAGGGAAAGCAGTTCTAATATATTTCTTAATAAATTAAGATGGTACAAAAATCTTATAATAAAAGTGCAAGTAGTCTAAGAGTAATAGTAAATATGTGTCTAAAAGAACTATTAGTATAGACATCTTAAATTTATTTATTTGAGTTGTTTTATTTATTTGAGTTATTTTATTTATTAATAATTTTTTTATTTTATCTATATAGTTTATTTTATTTGAAGAATTATTTTATTATTATTTTTATTTAAAGAATTATTTTTATAATTATAATTTTTTTATATAAAATGGATTATCTACTTTGAAAGTACCTGTTAGAAAATGGAAGAACCACCCCAATGGAGTTTGAACCATGGTAGCAAGAACAACAGTGCCACCTATAAACCATCACACCATGCCAATACTGTCTATATTTTATTAATATTCAATTTAATAAATTTCTCTATTTTTATATTCAAAATGATTTAACAATTTTAAAGTAAGATTTTTGTTTTAAAAATTAAAATTAAAATTAAAAAGAAGTTGATAAGATTGAAATGAAAAATAAAATTATATTTTTTTAATATTTCAGTTCTAATAAAATTCTCTATTTTTATTTTCCAAATGATTTAACATTTTAATAGGCTTTTTTTAACAAAGAAAAGAAAATAAGTTGATAAGATTGAAATGAAAAATAAAATTATATTTTATTAATATTTCAAATCTAATAAATTTAAAATTGATAAGTAGGAAGTATTTTTCTATAGCATATAAAATTATCACATTGCTATCAAGATACAATCATGTAAGTTTTCGAGTAAAACTCATTGACCAATGTTTCATGAGTAGTGGTTCACAAGAACACATCTCTCATGATAATGAATGGTCCACTAAGTACTCATTGCATCTAGGTGATGCTCAAGGTGGAGCATTAGGCCTTCCTAAGAGGTCACCCATCTTATCTTAGTACTGCTCCAACTCAAGTGCACTTAACTATGGAATTTTTCTCAAGGTTGGACTCTACTCGTGAAACATGGGTCAATGAGTTCGACTCAAAAACCTACATGAATGAATCCTAATAGCAATATCATAAAATTTAAAATTAATTAAATATTTTTTCATGTAATTATTTATTAACTTGATAAATTTATTATTTATTATTAATAATTTTTTAATTATTATTTTTATTAATACAAGAACAACACGATAATTTTAAGAGTTAATTTATAGTGAAAGTGATTAATTATTCTATATTTTCAGTGCAACATAAAAATATAGAATAATTAAATATCACTTTCACTCTAAATTAGTTCTTAAAATTATTGTGTTGTGCTTGTCTAAAAATTTAGACACTCATTTCCATGAGACCATTGTTTTTAAATTATAGTTTATCACACATTAACAAAATTCAAGAATTCATAATTTTTAGAAGATTTTAGAAATAATAGTAAAGAGATTTTTTGAATCAATATTTTAGACCACTAATTACAATTTAAATAGTAATTTGTATAGCACTTCAAATATTCATTTTTAGTGTAATAAAGCAAGTAAAATTCTATAGGAATTAAGGCTCGAATAAGCTTAATTAAGATTACATTCAATGTCTTTTTTTAGCAAGTTCTAAAATTTTATATTTATAGTAAAAAAACAAAGTTAGAATTTTAGGCTTTGTATTATTATGCCTCTTTAAATTAAATTTCTAATTGAATATGAATATTTTTTAAGTTAATTTTGATTTTAATAATAACATATTATTTCAAAAGATGTGTGCTTCAAAATTGGGGTATATTTTTTTTATTAAGTTTAATTGGAAAGGATGATGGCATGTTCCTTCATCATATGGTTTACCAAAATTCAAATCTTACTAATAGATAAAATAAAATAAATAGTTCAAATAAAAATAAAGAACAATTTATTGATACCAAAAAAATGAAGTTGAAGACATTTTCGATAGCTTAATGGGACGTTGTAGAGGAGGTGGGAATATTGAAATAGGAGATCTCAAATTGGGATAAAAAAATTGGAAAGATGGAGAAGTGCCTAGAGCAAATCAATACCAACTTGAGGAGGGTGGTGGATTTTAGTAAGGCTACTATATAAATCTATGTCAAAACTATCAAGTGTTGCAAGAAAAGTTGAAACTTCACTCCACACAGGATCAAGTTGGATGTAACATGAGAACTAGGGAGAGTGAGGCCAAGGTGATGCAAAAGAATGATAACATTAATATTGTTGTGATGGACATACATCTTAAATGTTACACCCCAATTTTATTTTACCAATCACTTTTAATTTTTTATGTTAAAATGCATTTTGATATTTGATAATGATTATACGTTATTTAAAATTATGATGAGATTAAATGCAATGCAATTTATTTTAATTTTGATTATTATTCTTATTGTTATTGAATCAAGATTGTGGCGATGGTGTGATTAATAACAACTCACTAATTGATTTGATTTCTAAGTGAAATGCAGGACTAATTTCTTGCCCTCTAGAGGGAGAGGGAGAATATTATTGGAGAGAGGAATATAGAATTCAAAAATAACAAGGTTATGCCAATTGATTTTTTGCACATATCATGTAGGTCTACCCTAATCTTGTTGTTGAGTCATTTTTTGTGTTTTGACTAAGTTGTGTCAAGTCAAAGGGTTAGGTCTAACCTAGTTGATTCTTGGTATATTCTTTCTATTAAGGAAAAATAAAGTTATTTGTGTTATGATTCAATTTGTTTCGTCGATTAATTGTTCATGGTCCTACAAAAATGGACCAAGTTTTTGAGAAATCAATAAAGCAGGAACAAAAGTTGGAGTTTATATCTTCTTATCAAGAGAAGACCATAAGAAGTTCAATTGGTCATAATCTACCTAGTCTTCCAAGAAGAGGAATGATAAGCAGGAGTTCAAGAAGAAAAATGATAAGGGATCCCGTAATAATCAGAATGATTCCAAGAGCGAGAAAAAGAATAACAATAACTCCAAAAATAACGGAGACAACTCGGGGAAGCCTTTTGAAAGGTGAGGACCTCCTGGGGGATGTTTCTCTTGCATTATAGATCATTATCCAAATAAATGGTTGAATAAGTCTCAAGGAGATCAACCACGTCGTAACCCCTTACCTACACAACATGCAACATTCCAACAAAGGACCCATGCAACATTGGATAACT
Organism: Sequoia sempervirens; assembly: GCA_007258455.2. Classification (NCBI taxonomy): domain Eukaryota; kingdom Viridiplantae; phylum Streptophyta; class Pinopsida; order Cupressales; family Cupressaceae; genus Sequoia; species Sequoia sempervirens. Next base: position 26,825 of record VDFB02143748.1, read on the forward strand.
AGCAAGAAGAGTATCAGATTACTAAAATTTAAACATGTACAATGTTTGGTGTTCTTATTTCAATTGATATTGATATTGGAGCAACTAAAAGTTTGATTTCTCTAAGAGTTTTAAATAAATTTCCTAGAAGAGATGGATATATGGCAAAACCCTAATCCATAGAATATGCTAGCTAACTAGATAAAAGCTTAGGTAGAGCAGTGTTTATTCGAAGCCAGGGTTGATCTTTCAAGTTTTTCAATTGAAATAAACCTATATGCAACAACATTAGGTTCCTACAATGCTATTTTAGAAATAAACTAGTTGTGTAGGCATAGGGCTAAGGTATACTATTTTACAAAAATAGTAGATTTTTTGGATGACTTATGGAATAAAGCTTTCCTTCAAGGCACTCCAAGAGAAGTCTAGTTAAAGTAGATATCTATTGTGCAACTTAAGAGGGCCAAACAAAAAGGGTGTCAACTCTTTGCAGTCAAGATGGAGTCAGATGAACTCATGGAATTTATATTCCAAGATGACGTAATGTACTATGAGTCTCAAGAACTCTAAGGAATTGAGGATGGGGATCTTATGGATAAGGTAAACCTGATATAGAGAAATACTCATTTCTTTGAGATTATGAGGATGTATTTCTAGATAAACTTCTCATATTACCTCCTAAAAGAGCATTTGATTTCTCCATAGATACAATTCCAAGTTTAGAACCAATCTCCAAATCTCCATATCATATGACCACAATGGAGTTGATAGAATTAAAAGCTCAGTTGTAGGAATTATTGGCTAAAGGATTTATTAGACCCAGTGTTTCACCCTAGGGAGTGCTAATGATCTTTTTTAAAAAGAAGGATGGTACCCTCACTTATATATAGACTATTGTATGCTTAACAAAGCAATGATAAAGAGAAAATATTTTTTTACCACATATTGATGGTCTTTTTGATCAAATGCATGGGGTAGCAATATTTTCAAAGATCGATTTATGATCTAGATACTATTAATTAAGGCTCAAGGATGAAGATATTCATAAAACAACCTTCACAACTAGGTATAGGCACAACGAATTCATCGTATTACCTTTTGGAATGATGAATTCCCCTACAACATTCATAAATTTGATGAACAATGTATTTAGATATTGCTTGGATAAGTTTTCTCTAGTGTTTTTGGATGACATTCTTATATATTCTAAGAATTGGGAGGAACATTTCTAGCAGTTGCAATTCATTCTTCAACATTTGAGAGAGCATAAATTAAATGGAAATCTCTCAAAATTTACTTTCTTTTAGAAAGAAGTGTAGTATTTGGATCATGTAATTTCAGCTGAAGGAATTTCAATAGATCTGATAAAGATCAAAACCATTATGGAATGGCTAGCACTGAAAAATGTGCATGAAGTTCACAGTTTCATGGGTTTAATAGGCTATTACAGATTTTTTTTGTCTAAATTTTCTAAGATTGCTTATCCCATCACTTCTCCACAACAGAAAGGTAAACGATTTGATTGGTCAAAAAAATGCCAAGAGGCATTGATCAACTAAAAGAGAAGTTAACTTTGCCTCTAGTATTGAAAGTCCCTGATAAAGAAGGTCAATTTATAGTTATTACTAATGCCTTGAGGGAAGGATTAGTTAGGGTGCTTATGCAAGATGGGTGAGTTATTACCAATGAGTCAAGGAAGTTAAAGACATATGAGAAAAATTATGCTCCTCATGATCTTGAATTGGTAGTAGTTGTGCACGCATTGCAAATGTGGTGGCATTATTTGCTAGGAAGACCTTTTGGGCTAAGGTCAAACCATCAAGGTCTAAAATATTTATTCTCCCAACTGCATCTCAATGCTCAACAAAGAGGATGGTTAGAGTTGATACATGACTATGATTTTGAAATCAATTATATAAAGGGCAAGGAAAACTGAGTAGCAGATGCTCTAAGTCAAAGGAGACACATTTCATCAATGATCTAGGAACTATTCACTTAGATTTCAAAAACTCTAGGTATTGCAAAATTTTGTGGGAGATGAGTACTATGAGCAAGTTAAGTAAGCTCTCTCGAACAAACCTTAAGATTTGAGGTATGATGGGTTCTATTTTGAAATAAATGGACTATCAAGGTTCAAAAGAAGAATGTACATTCAAAACTTTAAGGAGGTAAGAAATATCATGTGGAAAGTTAATTTTGCACCATATTTAGGACATCTTGGACTAATAAAACTCTTAGCGGATGTGAAACCACTATATTTTTGGAAAGGACTGAAGAGGGACGTTGTAAGATTTGTAGTCGAATGTCTAGAATGCTAGAGGGTAAAAGATGAACATCATCACCTGACAAGACTTGTGTATCCTAATGAGATTCTAGAGTGGAAGTGGAAAATCATTAGTATGGATTCTGTACAAGGTATTCCTATGTCTAGAAATAGGCATAATGCTATTTTGGTAGTGGCGGATAGACTCGCCAAAGTAGCTCACTTTGTACTTGGGAATATAACAAATGGAGGACTGGTCATGGCTCGCAATTTTGTTCAAGAAGTGTTTAGGTTGCATGGAGTTCCTAAAAAGATCATCTCAAATAGGGATGTGCACGTGATGTCAAGGTTTTGGAAAACCTTATTTTCCTCACTTGGAACTCAATTGAATATAAGCTCACCTTATGAATCCTGAGATAGATGGTCATAGTGAAATGATAAACCAAGTTCTAGAAGATTTGTTGAGGATATATTGCATGGATCAACAATACAAGTGGGAGGATTATCTTCCACTTATATAATTTTTTTTATAACAATTCCTATCATTTCACAATAAATATGGTTCCATTTGAAGCTTTATATGGAAGAAAGTGTTGAACTCCTATAAGTTGGGATAAGCTAGAAGATAGGATTAGCCTTGGTCCAAGAATGTTGTCATAAATGAAAGAGTAGATCAAGTTGATCAAGAAAAATTTGGCAAAGGCGAATGATAGATAGAAAAGTTATGTTGATGCTAAGCATACACTAAGAAATTTCTTAGTAGGAGAAAAAGTGATTTTTAGAGTCAAACCCTAGAAGAGTTCCATAATGTTTGGAAAATCATTCAAACTAGCTCCTAAATATGTGGGTCCCTTTGAAGTTCTTGAAGTGATCAACCCAATTGCCTACAAAATTTCTCTACCACTAAAACTTGCTCAGATGCACAATGTGTTTTATGTATCTCATCTTAAAAAGTATATAACAGGTGTTAACCATATACTTGACTGGAACGTACTATAGGTACAGGACCCAAGAGTGGTAACGATTGAGCCTCTCAAAGTGCTTGAAACACATAAGTTGCACCTGTTGAACACACAATAGTACTAAGAGGAGGGGTGAATTAGTACTTAATCAAATTCATTAGCAATTATCCAATTAAAACATGATAAGAAGAAGAACACAAATGCACACAACCATAACATCAGATTTATGTGGAAAACCCTACAAGGGAAAACCAAAGGTAAGAAAGCTACTTGGATCTACTATCCAAATCTAGTCTCACAAATAAAACAACTTTTAGAACAAGTATATATGGTCTTTAACCAAAGGAATTACACTAATCCCCACTCAATACAACTTTCACAATAGAGGTTCACTACCTCAACATACAATTGTATTATTTCAATACATCAGTTATTTTTTGCTCGTTGTCTTTGGTACATACAAATTCTTCAAGAAGTTATGTTTCTTATAGCTTACCACCTTCAAAAAACTTTCTCATTTACAAAATCATATTCCTATTTGCATTCATTGTTGATCTATCAAAATTGATCTTTGGCACATTTCACGATTATAACATATTCTTCTAAAATCTATTTGCACATTGTCTACTCAAAACATTCACAACACTCTCACACACCTTCTCAAAAACTTTTTTCTTCTATTTATACCATCTGTATCCTTCAAAAAGGTTCTCCAAGTCGGCTACAAACATGAAATATAAGATTACAATATTTACAATGGAGTCAGCTTCAAACATATTTGCAATAGAAAGAAAACTTATGTGGTTCAAGTCGATAGATATACAAGACCTATCCTTCATGAAACACATATTTAAAATTGGTGCACACATCTAAACACTTGGTGCAATCAACCTAGCTTGAAAGTTGGCTCGACAAGCAAGCAGTCTTTCAAAACATCAACTCCAGACCAAGGTAGTACTGGAGAGACCAAAAAACACTGTGGACCTCTTCAACAAACTGATATAACATGTAGCAACACTTATGTACACTCATTTTTCCATTTCAAATCAATTGATGCTAGTGCAAACATTTCATACTCAAGAAACAATGATTCCAGACACTATAGTATAGGAGAGAATTAGATATCAACTTGTAGAGCAACCAGAGAACCCAGTTAGCTTCCATCATGCATTATAAATCCTTTGTGCATATATTTGATCCAATATATGTTGACACATCGATTAGACACCAAAAAACCAACCTACTAGGTTGTCGAAACCTAGAAAATACATTGTCATCTATAGAACCGCCAACGGTGAACCAAATCATCTAAAACTTGAACTAAGTAGACATACCACCTTCAAAATCATAACTCCAAAACCACAAGGTAAAGCAATGTGATGCATTGAAATGCAAAGACATATAGTTCACTTCTTAACATACATTCACTAGAACTTAATAGTTTCACATTCTGACAACTTTAGAACACTTTGTAGTAGAACTTATGTGGGAATACATGCAATATGCATACCTCACAATTGTACAAAGCTACTCTTCAAACTACATGATCAAAACTTCAACTACTAAGGAATAGAGATCATTTGAAAAACCTCTTATGTATCCAATCTTGTGCCTTAGATAGATTCGAACCTTATCAACCAAGGCCTTTGACATCTAACCATGAACTTTAAATGATGGTGTACAATAGTGTACCAGTGATATAAAGTTGGCAGTCAACCATGAACTTCAATAATCTTAAATTTCTTTGACATACAAACATGAACTTCCCTTTAATATAAATGCATATGGTATCTACAAAGGTTGACATCAATGACAACACACTATCCACACATTTTCTAACAATCTCCCCCTTTTTCATTGATGGAAACACCTATCAAATCTTCTATTATCTCTCCCCCTTTGATATCAAGGGCAAAGGGTAGGTGGCCTTTACAGAAACATATGAACTCCCCTTGTCTATACACACTTTTATAGTTTGATCCCCCTAAAAAATAGCTTACCAAAAAAGAATCTTGAACACTTATCTATTTCGAATATTTACATATCAAAAAGTTACAAAAACATGACATCAATACATACTCATCTTTGATCGAAAGGAATAATATTATTATAGATGGACTTCAACTGATCAACGAGTTGTCCCATGGCTTTTTTACATAAGTAATGATCTAGATTTGACTCACTAGATGGGTACAAATATCTTATGCTTCTTCCAAGGAGGATGGAATATGGTTCTTTTACTCAACTCCTTCAGTCTTGTTAGGAGACTAGTTAAAGATGCAAACTTTAGATTTACAATCTCCCGTAGATATTTCACTTGGATTTTTATTAGCTCCCTTTGATCTTGCACTTGTTGTAACTAGGAGTGTATATTTTCAACTTGTGCCTTGATGGCACCATCATTGTCCTACATTGGATCATAAGTAGTATCCACATTTGTGATCTACATTTCCATATTGTTGATTTTATTCTTAATATTTTTGGTGGTGGTAGGCCATTTCAAATAGAAAAGGTATAATACCTTATCCTCTTCCATGCATTTCTAAATGTCTTCTATACATGTTTTCAGCTTCTCATGTGCCTTTGCACATTTCCCAGAGGCCTTTGCTAGTCTATTCTTTTGAATATTCACCTCAACTTGCTTCTCCAAATAAGTAGAATGTTCCTTGAAAGAATCCATGAATTGCTTGATCTGTTGATTGAGAGGCAGAGAGGAATCCATTTTTGCATTAGGCATTTCAACTTCTAGGAATTTTACAACATCCTACAATGTCTTTGAGTTGTCAACTTGTTGCTACAAGATCTCTTCCCTTGTAGAGGAGTTAAAGATGTCACCAAGTTGCATTTTTTTCAATAGTGAGATGTTTGACATATTAACTTTCCCATGAAACATAGGCAATTGCAACAATTGTGGAGCGATTGTAGGCTGAATCTACTTTTTTTGTGCAAAAAACTCTTTTATTGAATCAATGAGGGATGCAGAGCTAGATGCTTTTGGAGTATCTTGTTCCTTTTCTCTAGAAATAGATGTGCCTTCCTTTATCTACTAATCAAGTGATGATCTATGCTCTCTGGAGGAGGGATATCATGCACAACATGCTCAAGATAATCATGCTCTTCATCATTTGTTACCTACTATTCTCTCTCATCTTATTCATGTTAAACAATATCATGTTGTGGGGAAATTTATGATTGCTCCACATCTTTAGCATTTCTCATTTTCTCAATGGTTTTCTTTGTCACTTCCTCAATTTCCTTATGAATTTTTTCCCTTTATTCCTTCTCCATACTCATGAGAATGTCCACTCTTTGCTTAAACCTTAATTATTGAGCCTGATTCTGAAGCATTTTATCTTTTTCTTCTTGAGACATGGAGGGACCAATTTTTTCAATTGCTTCATTTCTCAGCTCAACATCTATTTCAATTGTTATTTCTCTTTTCTCCCTCAAGACTTGAGCTAGACTCTCTAAAGAATTTTTTAGGAACTTACTGATAACCACATTATACTTGATCATATACATAACTATTTCCCTTTCAACAATTAGTTGGTCCTTAGGAGGGACATCTAAGTGCAAAGCAATTGTCTCTTATAACAAAGCATAACTTGCAATCCCATTGAGGATTGCATCCAACTGAAGAGGCTCATGTGGAGGACCCACTGAAGGAGTTTTCTTGATTTTCTTCTCCTTACCTTTCCCTTTAGGTTTGGAAGTACCTTCCTCACCCTTTTCTTCTTCCTCCTCCATCTCTTATGTCTTAGCCTTCTTTCTCTTGGCTTGTTGCTTAACCCTTCAATGCTTCTCAACAAATTTGGTTTCAGATGCAACTCTTTTCTCAGTAGTAGCTTGTATGGATTTTGTGGGTTGTAGAGGAGTAGTAGCAACAGAGGCTAATCTTCTTGATCTTCTAGGCACATTATTTGCAACAATTTCCTTAGAGTTTAAGGGAATGTTATCTAGAGTTTTGGAATAGGTTTGAGATGTCATTTTGGAGTACCTTGGAATGCCTATTTTCTCAAGCATCTTATCAACCCTCTTCTCACTAGTCTCTTCGACCTTGTTTTAGATAATATTATCCATGATCTCTCTATAGGTACCAAACCTTTTTGTTGCAGGATCCTTGGCTTATTCAAAAAAAATTCCACATATGCTTTTACTTAAACAAGGGAGACCTCATAAGGAATTTTGGGAATCTAGGATGTCCTAGGTTCCACAACTTCTATGTAATAATAATCTTTATCAACCAGAAATGTTATCTCATCCTTGCATTTCCTTACTAGATCAAAGGGAATTATTTCCCTATCCTGTATTATTGCTTGCAAGTTTTTGAAGAAACCCCAATATGTAGCAATGCAAGTTTGAGTGTCATTGAATCCCCTCATGTGATTATTGATCTATGCAAAAATCGAAAGGATTTGTTGCTAGATCTTTCTTTTGAAACTAGGAAATTCATTAAAAAATTAGGATGCAATATAAATGATCAGAGACCCAAATTTGAAATTGTATATAGGCTCCTTGGTTCTCTTCAGATTATCAAATAATTTTTCTCTCATTAGTTCACATGGATCAAAATCATTTCCTTCCTTAACCATCTAGTGTGTGAAATGAATTACAGTACTAGTTGTAGATCCTTCTATGTTTGTGAAGTACACTTTGTATGTAATCCCCATGGTAGAATACTTAACACCTAGATCATTGATATCACAACTTATGCTTAGAATTCTCTTGTCAATTTTTTCTCCAATTAATTATGTAACCTTCTAATTCTTCACAACTTTCATTACCGAAACAAGTCTAGTTGCACACAACCTATTACTACCTTAATATCTTCTTTGGTGATTCTATAGGGTTTTTCCAATACATAAATTCATCATGAATTATACTCAAAATTATTCTCCCATTCAATGTTATCACATAAATTAGGAAAACCCTTCCACACATCCAACCCTTTAGCTGACATATTTGTATACTCTAGTTTATGTACCTAACATAGTCATCATCCAACAAGTTGTGCCTCAACTCCTCAAACTTTTTGTGATCAATTTCATTCATGGGGGCATGAATATAGATCCTTACATATTTTGTATGCATAGTATCAATTGTAACTTTCAAGAACACACCATCTTTATCTACCTCCATAGCCTTGAAAGGATACTTTTTATACTTTGGTCTAGGTTTCTCAGAAACAACTACTAGTTTTGGAGTAGGCATTGCAATTTCTTTCCAAACTTTAAAATAAGAGTTTATGAGAAACTTGAAAATACCTCTATGAACTATCACTAGGGTTTCACCATAATTTGAATTTGTAAGATGATTTTGATGCCTTCTTCTCCTTAGCTCCATACACAAATGATTTTTATTTAAATGAGCCAATATTGTGCAAATTAAAGTATAAATGATTTCACATTTACCCTAACTTTTCTAAATTAATGCACCTTGTAATTGTTAGTTAAGCAGCTACCAGAGTGCTCTATGACTTCACAGTGATGCATATCCATTCCGTAAACTTCCATAAACAAATTTCTTACTATGGATAATTGATCTTTAGACTCCATCTTTCTCATCAATCGAATTCTTCATACCATCTTGTTTCAAATCACTTTTCATGCTATAATGAACAACATCTTACTCTGTTCAGGGGGTAGAGAGACTTTGTGGAAGATAAATCCCCCTAAGATAATGTTTTATCCCAATCAAGCATGAAATATTGTGCATAATCCGCAAGTGTTGTGGCATTCCTCACTTCAAAATATTGCTCTTGTTTCTTTCTCCAAACCTTTTGAAACTTCCTTCTTATGGTCCATCTTCTCGTGTTGAGTATGTGACTTTACAAAACCACTTTTGTAGAATCTTGCTTTATGCCCAAAGTTATTGCATTTGTAGAAAACAATATTATATTAAGGGGCTAAGTCATTTATCCTTATTTTATTTTTTTAGTCAATAGTTGTATGACCGAACTTATTACATGCATAATAGTAACCATAAAATGAATGAGAAAATATAACATTATGTCTTAGATGCATAAAGGATTTCTTCCTCATATAATAATTCCTTCTTGTCTTACTTCTACAATCATTAGACTTATGACCAAAATTATTGCAAGAATAATAATAACCAATAAAGGATTGAGAGAACCTAGAAGTAGCAATCTATTTAGGAGGAGACCTCTTGAAGCTTTTCTTCTGATTGCTGACTTTTCTGAAACCATCATTGAATTTATTTCTTTCTTCTTTGACCTCTTTAGAATCTTCATCAGATTCCTTTTCTTTTTTCTTTTTAGGAATATTATCCTTTGATTTCTGACCTTTCTCATATCCAAGACCACCCTTGTCCTTTGCAAATCTTTGAGTACTGATTATCTCATCAAGAATGTTAGAGATTTTCTTGAGCTTTAGACCTTTGTTTATTCGATCCTTTGCTTTCTCCAATTCTTTCTTTGAGGAGAAAATTTCTACTTCAAGTTTGGAGCATTCCATTGTTTTTCCATCCAACTTATTGTTCGAGAAATCCTGCAACCCTTTTTCCTTCTTCAACTTGAACTTTCAAATTGATGATTTTCTCTTTTGATTATTCGAGTTTAATCTTCAATTCTCCACTTTCTCTTCTTGCAATATCTAGATCTTCCAGTGTTGAAACAAGTTATCCTTCAAATTCCACTTCACAATCTTTTGTATCAATACCCTCCATATCTTCACGCTTCTTGACTTCCAAAGGATTCTTCTCTTTCGAATTTGCTTCAATTCCCATGTGTTCCACTCAGGATCTACCTCAATTGTTAGCTTCGATACCAATTTTTGAACACACAACAATACTGAGAGGGGGGATGAATTAGTACTTAATCAATTTCTTTCATTCATCATCAATTTTCCAACTAAAAAATGATAAGTAGAAGAACACAAATGTACACAACCATAACACCATATTTACGTGGAGAAACCACAATGAGCAAGTTGCTTGGATCTACTCTCCAAATAGCCTCACAAATAAAAAACTTTTACAATAGGTATTTATGGTCTTTAACCAAAGGAATTACACTACTCCCTACTTAATATAACTTTAACAATAGAGATTCACTATCTCAACATAAAATTGGATTATTTCAATACATTAGTTACCTTTGGATCACTACCTTATGTACTTATAACTGCTTCAATAAGCTATGTTGCTTACAACTCACTACCTTCAATAAACTTTCTCATTTATAGATTCATATTCTTCTTCATAGTATTCACATCCACTGTTGATCTATCAAAACTAATCTTTGGCACATTTCATGATCAAATGATATTCTACTGAAATCTATTCACACATTATCTACTCAAAACTTTGCACCCCTTGTGTAAATTCCCATTTTGCATACCCTCACCTTAGAAAATCAAACCTGATGGTGAAATTCCACATCACCCATCCGAAATTTGACCACTTGGTTCATTTTGTGTGTTTCAGTGGGGGAATATTTGTTGGGGATGTGAGCGTAATGCACAAACATCTGTGCAGCGCATTGCCATCCTTGACAAATTCCTGCCTCTAGCATCCATAGGGACATTACACTCCTCATTGGGGATGAATCATAACGCCTCTGTGTGACCAACCAACCCAAAAATAGCTCCTTCTCTCCCATTTTGATCTTGAAATGGCTATCTTATTCATTCATTCAGTCTTCCAAGATCTTCTAGCAATCTACTACATTCTCTCAAGCATTTTTCACTCAACTCCATTGAGAATTGCGACAAGCAAGCTTGTTACTCCACCAAATCCATCCTTGTACGTGTTATACTACCATAGAAGTTGTGAGTTTGGAGTATTGCAAGACCTCCCTTCATCACCTATGTGGCCGTGTAGACTTTTCCAAGCTCGTTGCCTTGCATTCTCCCTTCATTAGCCTTGAGTGCCTTTGGGTGGAGGTGGTATCACTTCACTCTTTTTTCCCTTTGTGGTTTGATAGAGTAGCGTAGCATCTTTTGTAGCGTTCAATGCTTTCCTTTTTATTCCCTTTATTGTACTTTCTACTTCATGGCTTTTTTGGTTGTCTGTAGAGATGGAAACACTAAAGTGGGGGTTTGACTGAGGTAAACCCCTATGTAACCCAACATTTTTCCCTCTCTTGCTTTTTTGTAGTCAAACATGTGCGTGGAGCTCACTGGTGAATTGGAGCTTTAGTGAGTTAATATTCATCACCCTTGTCTTCATCTACTTGATTTATCTTTTACGTAGTTACTTTTCATACATTATAATTCTATTTATTTCGTTAAAGTTAGTAAACTAGGTAGATAGTAAGTTCTATGGCATTTCACATCGTATTTCACTCTTTCTAGCTGTACAAACACCAACACGCTAGAGAGATGCCAACGTGTCGTGTTTTCATCCTAGACCTATGCTACCATCCTCAAACAAAGATTTGTTTGAGGTGTTGTTTGAACTCCAAAAATTGGCTCGTCTAGCCCCATTTAAACTTTTGGGTCTATAGAGTGACAAGTACTTAAGATTTCTCTTCATTCTCAATTCTTGTCCTAAACACCTGTTAGCTTGAGGTAAGTTAGGGAAGTCCTCTTCTCTCGGCTCTCCATGACCTGGAGCCTTGGTGTGGTTGGTCCCCCTCTTACATTTTTGGTGAACCCAACATGAATCATTTTGGTTCTATTTAGTAGTGTTGAAAGGTCTTTTCCTCGTATCCTAGAAGCATTGTAGGTGTGAGTGTTGTGAGGTGTTTCACCTTACAACCCAACCTACGACCACTAGTAGGCGTAGCTGGAAGGTTACATAGGCATTGCAGAATGAAGCCTTAGTTGGGTCACTGTCCATTTGTGAACCTTTGGGGGCTCTGTGAAAGTGTCATTCAGTGTACGTGATGGCCTCCTTTCTACATCTACCTATCCCTTTTGTGTAGCCTATGATTAATGTTATTGGTATAACTTTCACCTTGCAGAACCTGCTGATGCGTTATAATAAAGAGCCATCTCCTCTTTACATCCCCACGTGTATCAAGGAAACACTATGATAGTGTTCTTGTTGACTTGATGTGTCTGGTAAATGTTATAACTAACCTCCCCTTGGTAGCATCACCTTGTTGATCCTCGTTGGGCCTAAGTAAACATGCTCTTTAACATAATCTTGACATCCAAACTCTTCAAAATGAAATTGGGTATCCCCTAGTTGGTCGCTAAATGCAATTCCCTTGGTGGTGCATAAATGTCTAAAATTTATCCATGAGGGTTTAGTACATGTAATCCATGACACTAGTTATAAATTGCCGATTGCATGTGGCAGTTATTCTCTAGAACAATTTTGGCCGGCACCTATTGGTTTGCTTCCACCTAGGATGAACCTCTTATACCAAATCTATGAGAAGTACAAGAATGGGTGCTTAACATCTAAAGTGAGATACCCTCCATCTTATGTTGTCTCGCATAGGGCTTGTTTGAAATATGATAGTGATGCCAACATAGGCAATAAAATGGAAGAAGAGAAGCGCTCTTGAGGTTCCGCTTTCTCCTCTTTCATTTTCTAGGCTTCCACTTCCTCTCACCCTGCTATGGTGTCATCATATTTCACTCCTAAGCGATTGATAAAGAATCCTATAGTGCTCGCTTGGTGAAAGCCCAAGTGTTTAACGATTGAGCTTCCTATCTTACCTACAGTTCTTAGGCCCATTTGATATGGTAAGGGGAAGGCTTCCCATGGGAATTCCTCTATTTCTTGGCCTCCACAGCCTCCTATCACTCCTACCCCCAAGGTAGTGAATGGGAAGAGGCCTGCTACTAAGGCGCTAGAGCCGATTCCCCCTATTGTTGCTCCAACCTCTTCTCAATATCTCCCTCTTGCTCCCGTCTAGGTGTCTCTCCCTCCATCATAAATGGTTGTGATGGACACTCTAATGGTTGAGCAGGAGCCCTCTATCCCATCTTAGCTCTCGATCTATAGCTCCTGGAGTCGCAAAAATTGCCTTGGGCATGAGCACAAGCGTCGACAAAAGGCTTTAGCAGTTGAGCAAGCCACTTTGCAGAGGAAGGAAGAGGATTCTATCACCCCTATTTTAGGGCCTCCTATTATGTCCTCCTCTCCCATCCCTTCTGCTTCTGTTTAATCAAATCCAGTTCTACTCTTGGCTCTTATTGTGAGCATGAACACCATTCTCGAAGCTCGTGGACATGTCGAACACCTTGGTGGTGTCTATTGTAGTTTTATCCTCCTCTTCCATGCCTCTTGCCTCATCCATGGGGATTTCACATCCTCCAATGAAGCAAAAGGTGGAGGTTGGTCCTTCCAGCAATGGGAGGCATAAGAAGAGTCCACCTTCTTCAAAGGGTAGTCTTGCACTCGCATGTGTTGTCCTAATGACAGAGGAAGTTCCAGCTTCCCCTGAGTTTGTCATTGATTTTGAGTCACTCAAAGAGCCTAACAGTGCATCTCGGGTGCCACCTCCTCATCTATTGAGGTAACACATGGCACTCTCATGAAGTTCATGTTTAACTCTTTGGATGAGGTCCCAACCCTATTGTCAATCTTTACAAAATCGCTAACCTTCACTCCATAAGAACTGAGTGGAGGAGACCCTGAAGAGTCTCCGTCCTTGGCTCTTGTTGCATGAGAGTCAAAGGGTTCCCCTCTTAACATTCCACCACTATAGGCTTGTTCGCCTTCCCCGTATAATGATCTAGATTTGGAAGAAGATGACCTCTTGGTCGATGAGTGTTATGGGGGTACCTCTTCTTTATTTGTAGTGTAGAGTCTTTGTATGTGTGTTTTTGTTCCCCTGTTCTTGCATTATGTGTTTCTAGATGACCTTTGTCACTCTTGTAGGTGCTTGGATACGATAGTGATTATGTGTCGTAAACTTCTTCTATTTGTGGCATAATTCTTCCTCTATTATGTGTATTGATTTTCGACAAATTGGGGATGATGCAAAGTGTTGGGGGAATTTAGGCTTCCCTTCCATGTTGAACCAATTTTTTATTTTTATTTTTTCTTCTCGTGCATTCTTCATATGGTCTAATATAGCAGGGGGTTGATGACAATTCACCTATATACTATTATTATACCTATATATATTTATGAGCAGCTTTGACCTCGAAATACCAGATCACCCCTGTGTCCCTTGTTCGTGATGATATTGTTTCTTTTTGTGGTTTTTTCATCTTTCTCTCTTCTTTTCTTGATTTGTGATGTTGCAGTGTTCATGTGTTGTCCCTCATGTGTGTAACAACATCACCATGATGACATCTCGCTATGTCCCGTAGGCCACAACATCACTTTTTCATTCTTTCTTTTCTCTCCTTAGGATGTCACGTGCCTCTGTGCTCAACACACACCATCCTAAGGGGGGGGCTACCATGTCAAATTTTATTTTCATAAAGCACATTCATAGTTAATGAATCTTTTCTTGAAAATCCTTGCAAAATTTTTCAAAAAATTGCATTTTCAACAAGGACCCCTAGCAGAACGTGTTTCCTTTGTCATGGGTTTGCAAAGAAAGAAGTTTAAAAACTTTCATCCGAGCAAGGAGAAACTTTTCTTGCAGGAGAAGCTTCGACCTTCCCCTCTCAAGGGGGCATTTTCTTCCTTTTGAATTCCTTGATGAAGTGAACATCTTTCAAAAGGATTCCTTGATGTTGAATTGATTTGTGAAAATATCTCTCACTTTCAAACAATGTATCCCTTGAGTGGACCCCTTTTCTTTTGAAGGGTTCTCGAGTGAACCCTTTGAAATCTCTTCCTTCAATTTTGTGACTGCCTACTTGTTTGCTTGTGTGGCTTCCTTTTGTTTTCTGAAATGTTTTATCTACAGATTAACATGTTGCTTTGCAGGTGTGCCTATGAAGCTACTTTGTAGTTTCACTTTTTGAAGTTCCCCTACATTGGGCTTCCTTCATAAGAGAGTACTTAGGGAAATTCCTTCTTTACAGTTCTGAAGGCCTATGAAGTGCTTGCATCCTACGGGATTTTTCCATCATTGGTTTGCAAGCCTTTGGTGTACTTTGTTCAAATTCATAGTTTCATGGAGCTACAAAGTCCTTTTGTTCAAACCTCCTTAGGAGAGAGTACCTATGGATTCCTTTGCCTACCCTGTGCTTTCAAGCTTGCTAGATTGCGGTATGCTTCCTCCACAATTCAGGTATACATTTCTAACTCTTTGATCTACTTTAGCAAACACTCATTGATACTCATGCTCGATAAAGTGGGGGAAAAATGTATAGGAGTAAATTTGCACCCTTGTGTAAATTCCCCTTTTGCATACCCTCACCTTAGAAAATCAAACCTGATGGAAAAATTCCACATCACCTATCTGAAATGCATCCACTTGGCATGTGTGTGTGTCAATGGGGGAATATTTGTTAGGGACGTGAGCGTGACGCATGGATGTCAACGCAGCACACTACCATCCTTAACAGATTCCTACCTCTAGCATCTCCAGGGACATTACACTCCTCATTGGGGGTGAATCATAACGCCTCTATGCGACCAATGAACCTGAAAAATAACTCCTCTCCCATTTTGATCTTGAAATGTCTATCTTGTTCATTCATTCAGTCTTCCAAGATCTTCTAGCAATCTACCACATTCTCTCAAGCATTTTTCACTCAACTCCATTGATCATTGTAGCAAGAAATCTTGTTACTCCATCAATTCCATCCTTGTATGTGTTGTGCTACCATAGAAGCTTCGAGTTTGGAGTCTTGTGAGACCTCCCTTCATCACCACTATGACCATGTTGACTTTTCAAAGCTCATTTCCTTGCATTCTCCCTTCATTGGCCTTGAGTGCCTTTGGGTGGAGGTGGTATCGCTTCACTCTCTTTTTCCCTTCAATTTGATAGAGTAGTATAGCATCTTTTGTAGTGTTCAATGCTTTCCCTATTTCCTTTATCATACTTTCTACTTCATGACTTTCTAGCTGTCCGTGGAGGTGGAAATAACAAAGAGAGGGTTTGACTGAGGCAAACCCCTATACAACCCAACATGTTTCCTTCTCTTGCTTGTGTGTAGGCAAGCATGTGTGTGGAGCTCATTGGTGAATTGGAGCTTTAGTGAGTTAATATTCATCACCCTTGTCTTCATCTACTTGCTTTATCTTTTACGTAGTTTCTTTTCATACTTCATAATTCTGTTTATTTTGCTAAAGTTAGTTAACTAGGAAGATAGTAGGTTCTCTAGCATTTCACACTATATTTCACTCTTTCTGGTTGTACGAACACCAACACTCTAGAGAGACACTAGCGTGTCACATTGTCGTCCCAGGCCTGCACTGCCATCCTCGAATAAAGAGCTATCTTTTGTGCAATTTTTACTCAAGAAACCAACTCATCTAGCCACATTTAGACGTTTAGATTTGTAGAGTGATAGAAGCAATTGAGAGTGCTCTTCATTCTTGATTCTTGTCCTAAACACCTATTAGCTTGAGGTAAGTTAGGGTAGCCCTCCGCTCTTGACTCTTTGTGACCTGGAGCCTTAGTGTGGTTGGTCCCCCTCTCTTGCAAAAAAAATCACAATACTCTCATACACCTTAAAAACTTTTATTTTCTATTTATACCATCTGCATCCTTTAAAAAGGTTCTCTAAGTTGGCTACAAATACAAAATATAAGATATACAATATTTATAATGAAGTCAGCTTCAAACATATTTGTAATAGAAAGAAAACTTATGTGGTTCAAGCTGAGAAATATCTAGGATCTATCCTTCATGAAACACATCTTCAAAATTGGTGCACACATCTAAACACTTGGCACAATCAACCTAACATGGCAAGTTGGCCTGACAAGCAAGCAAACTGTCAAAACAACAAATCTAGACCAAGGTGGTACTAGAGAGTCCAAAAAACACTTTATAGACCTCTTCAACAAACTGATATAGCATGTATCAACACTTATGTGCACTCCTTTTTTCATTTCAAATCAATTCATGTTGGCGCAAACATTTCTTACTCAAGAAATAATGATTTCGGACACTATAGTACAAGAGATAATTAGATATCAACTTGTAGAGCAACTAGAGAGCACAATGAGCTTCCATCATGCATTATAAATCCTTTGTGCATAGATTTGATTCAATATATGTTGATGTGGATTGATTAGATACCAATAGACCAACCTATTAGTTTGTTAGAACATAGACAACACACTATCATCTATAGAACTGCCAGTGATGAACCAACATTTGAAACTTGGACTAAGCAGACATACCACCTTCAAAATCATAACTACAAAACCATAAGGTAAAGCAATGTGATGCAATGAAATTCAGAGACATATAGTTCACTTCTTAATAAACATTCATTAGAAATTAATAGTTTCATACTCTGAAAACTCCAAAACTCTTTGCGGTAGAACTTATGTTGGAATACATGAAATATGCATACCTCACAATTGTGCAGAGCTACTCTTCAAATTGTGAGATCAAAACATCAACTACTGAGGAATGTAGAGCATTCGACATAGCTCCTGTGTAGCCAATCTTGTGCCTTAGATAAATTTGAACCTTATCAACCAAAGTATTTGACATCTAACCATGAACTTCAAATGATGTTGTACAATAGTGTAACGATGATACAAATGTGATAGTCAATCATGAAATTCAAAAATATATCATTTATTTGACATCCAACTATGAATTGTCCTTCAATATAATGCATATGGTATCTACAAAGGTTGATATCAATGACAATACCAATAGAGGTTGACATCAATGACAATGCACTATCTGCACATTTGCCAACACCACCTGTGTAACAAAGAGGTCACTTAGTGCAAGGTCCAGTGGGACTAGTATGTAGAGGACATCGCTATATGGGAGGACTATAATGAAGTTTTCCAAAAAATTCCCTATTTATTTCATGCTTCTTAAATTTCTAAAGAAAAACTTGTTTATGGTTTTGTTATGATACTTTGAATCATTGGGGACAATTATCCTTATGGGGAGAGATATGTTACACCCTAATTTTTTTTAACCTATTACTTTTAACTATTTACAATAAAATGCATTTTGATACCCGATGATTATTATATGTTATTTAACATAATAATGCGATTAAATGTAATGCAATCTATTTTAATTTTGATGACTATTTTTATTGTTTTTAAATCAAGATTATGATGATGGTGTGATCCTAACTACTCGACTTGATTTCTAAGTGAAATGCAGTACTAATTTCTTGCCCTCTAGAGGGAAGGAGAGTATCATCAGAGAGAGGAATATAGACTTTTGAAATAACAAGGTTATTCCAATTGAGTTTCTGTACACACTCACGTAGTTCTATCCTAATCCTATCATTGAGTCAATTTTTGTGTTTTGACTAAGTTGTGTTGAGTCAAAGGGTTAGGTCTAATCAGTACGAGTCTTGTTTTATTCTTTTCATTAAGAAAAATAAAGTTATTTATGTTATGAATTAATTTGTTTCGTCGATTAGCTAATCTTGTATATAAATCAAGATAAATCAATATATTATAAAAATGTGTTAAATGGAATAACTATATAATATATATATATATATATATATATACATACAAGAATTAATATATATATAGGTATATATACGATATGTAGATTTAATATTGATTATATATATAATAATTAGTGAATATATATAAATATATATATTATAATAATATAAAGATTATATTTCATGATATATTTATCATGCTTATCAAAGCATGCATAAAATAATTTAAATATATTTTAAATAATATGAATGGAATTTAAGCCCTAGTTAAGATCACCATCATGGCACCAATTCAAGCATCTTTTACAAGCCACTAAGTGGCAATTTTAATTTTCATTGAATGCTTTTTCATCAACCTATGAATGCACCACAAAGGAACAACATTATAGTCTATTAGTTGAGCCACTAAAGTGGTATTCTAAGGCTATGGCTATACAACCTCGAGAATGCACCTACAGATGCATGGCTTGCCCCCATCCACCATGCATCATGCCACAACCGCCAAGATAGTACTGGCAGAAGGCCTCAGGATGACCGAATGGTTGCCACTATCCATGCCAGTTTACTATCGCCAATTAATTGCCTAATATATGCCAGCTTACTATGAATAGATGCTAGTAAACTATCATATACATCAATTCTTGTTCCGTTCAAACAATAATTGCCCTAAATTTTAAATCTAAACTATTCCCATGTGGAATTTTGATCGCATAAAACAAGACGTTAGAGCAACAAGGTATGACAAGTAGAAAAATGGTTGATGCAATAGTGACATTGGGAGCTTCAAAATAGGGTATAAACAACCATAATACTGTAATGGATGGGAGATTATTGTCAATTATACATTCAAATATATTTTGGTAGACATGTATGCAAAATGTGGTAGCATAGACAAGACACACAAACTATTTGAGAAGATACCTCAAAGAAATGCGGTCGCATGGATGCTATGATTGCAGGATATGCACAAAATGCATTTGGTCAAAAGGATTAAGAAACTTTCAATCAAATGTGTTTCACAAGTGTAAAGATAGACAACACAACTATTGTTAGCATCCTCCTAGCCTGGGCCAAATTGGGAGCATTGGAACAGGGTATGGACATCCATCAAGTACAAAGGATAGAGGAATTTTCTGTAGATGCAACTACCCTAGTAGAAGTGTAATAAGAAAGAGAAGGCTCGAAATCTATTTGATAGAATGCCTCCAACAATTCTTTGACAAAATTTTGTGATTGCAGGATATGCAAAATGTGGAAGAATAGACAAGGCATGTGAACTAGTTGACAAAATTTCACAAGGAAATATGTTCTTAACTCCCTGATTGAAGCATAGTAGCATAGTGGATTTCTTCAAAAGTATTTAGAAACTTGCAACCAAATGCAATTGGGAGGTGTAAAGCTAGACTACAACCATCGCTAGCATCCTCCCAACCCATACCAAATGAGAGCTTTGGAATAGGGTATGAACATAAAATATTACAATCTTAGATTATCCAAGTTTTAACATTAACAATGATAACCTAGAATAGAAAATAAATCCAATAAATGAAAGATAAATTCAAACCTTTTTCTTATATTCAATGGGTCTAGAATACATAAAAATAAGTTGCAGGAATAACATAAACATCAATAACTATAGAACCAATAAACTAAAATTGTTATGCTTAAACCCACAACAAACAATTTTAGAAGGCATAGACTTGAATATTTGGAATCTTGCAACTTTAAAAGCTCATTCACAACCTTTGACTAAGATTGTCCTTCAAGTCCAATGGAATATCATCAACTCTTATATTAATTGTATCATGTTTTATAACAATATCTTATAACTTAAGTAGCTCAGAGTAGACATGATTTTGATTAAGGTTTTGATTCTTAAATTTCTTAGCATAGATTTGAATGATTACTTTTAAACTAACCCATATGCAAGATAAGACACAATAATGATAATAGTACTAAAAACATGATTAGAAATGTTAGTGTAGGTTTTTTTAATATTATTTTCCTACACATTATTAAGCATACCTTAGGTTATAGGAGATGTGGTTCATGTGAGGACACGTGGTGTAATCCATCGATTACATGTGTTGCTCCCACTCACACTTGGGTGGTTGAGTTTCACACCCTCTTTTGGCCTTATATGCCACCTCACAAAACCACTCATCTGTCTCTTTTTGAGTAGGTTATGCCACATGTTTGGAATTTTCCAAGTAGACATAACTCCCACCTAATTTGGTTATTTGGGAGTTATTGCCCCTCTTTGAATTATTTTCCCATATTTTGCTATATATTTTGCACTCACCTCTCCCTCCTATCTAGTCCAGATGAGTTCATATTAACTCGATCAATTCAAGGGAGAGTTGAGGAATATTATATCATTTAGTGTGTGATAATAACATAATTTTGTTATTGCACTATATTCCAACATTTTATCTCTTGTTACTCTCATGTGGAAGGCTTATCTTGGTTTTGCAGGTGATCCTGGGTGCTCGAGTTCATCAACAACTCTTACATGGTATCATAGCGTCAGATTTGCAAGCCCCTTCTCAAATTTGAGATATTTGTGAGTGTTTTAATCAGTATTGCAGATTGCAGCATGCCTTTGCTTGTCTTAAGTAGCTGATTCTGCCTTTTCATGTCGTTTTTTGGTTGTTAGGGTAATTTTATGTTGCTAAAGGCATATTTTTACACTAGATCCACATTTTCTGTATACTTTTAAGAAAATCCACCATCTAGGTTTTCTTCACAAAAGAAAAAAACCATTTGGGTCGTTGCTAGTTTCTGCATATAGGTTACATATTTTGCAGAAACTAAATCAGAGTATTTAAGTAGACCCCCTCTCCAATTGCATTTTTTATTTTGCAATCAATCTTTGGAGGGCCATAATTTAGTCATACGAGCTCTTTTTTTTAGAGCATTTTTTTTAATTTGGGGTAGAATTTCACATTCTTTGTAGTGGTGTGATCCATTTTTTCTCAAGTGATCCAGATTTTCAAAAAAATCAGTTTTACCAGCAGATTTGAAGGATAGTTCTCATTTTTGGAACTTCAAACGGCTATAACTTTCACATATGACCTCGAATCGAGGTGATTCTTTTTTTGAAAGTTGATATTTTTCTGAGCACTACACATTGGTTCTATTTTGAGGTTCTTAATCTAAGATTATTTTGTACTTTCAATATTTGGGTCCAATTTTGGAAATTGTAAAACTCTGGAAAATAACTCTAGAATTGTAAACACACTAATTATAAAGTGCCACCATTATATTTTTCTGGGGGGGATCATGATTGAGTAATTTGGGGGGGTAATATTTGGCCTTTGAACTAGCTTATGTCTCTTGATTTGTTGATTGTGTGACTAAAGTAGAGGAGTTTAATATGGGAATCAAAACACATCATGTTGTAATAAGGTTAAATCAATGGAACTTTAAGTCTTGGAGAGATGGAATCCTAACACATTGTAGGTGGCTTAATCTTTTTCCATATCTCTATGGAATAGTTCCTAAACCTTCATCAAAATGGAAGAGAGTTGTGTGGGACCTAAAAACAGAACATATCCTGGAAGTAAATGGTTGTAGTTCTAATATAGATACACAAATGGTCACTGATGGTATTGAGATCCCTCATGACCTTATGACCAAACTTTGAGAGATGTATGGAGACTTGAATGAACCTCTATTCCTAGAGGATCCTATTGTGGATTGTCTTGTTCCACTTGTAGAGTTTCGACCTATTGATGATAAAATAGCTGAAACACTTTCTAATTGGGAAAGGTATGGTAGTTTTGATGACATAGAATCTTCTCCTCCTACAAAGACATCTATTGAGACTTCAGTTTCTGTGGCTCCTAATCCAGATTTAGAGGTATCATCTTCTTCATCTATGAGTCAACATCTTGAGGCTAAGGGCTCTTCTATTCCAACATTGGAAGAATCATCTATTTCATCATGTTTTGAAGATACAATGGGGGATGATAGGTGTAGTCATATGACATGCACTAATATCTCATCTCCTTCATCTACTATTGAACCTGAGGATGCTCGTGATCCAACATTTTTGGCTCCTTGTGATTCAGTACAACAGGACATATATTGTCTTTCAGACTTGGCTACTTGCGATGGCTTCTTGACAAGGATTTCAAACTTGTTCGTGGAGTCTCATATTGTAGATTTGGGAGACATTATTAACAGTATTCATCTTCTCTTTGATGAAGTTGCTTTGTCTTCTTTAGATGTTGAGGGGAAATTTTTTGACCCTCTTGTTCTTTACCCACACGATCATACTTCACAGTTTGACATGACTATGGTCACTATTGAGCACCATTTGGAGGAGGCGCCTTTGTCTTCAGGGGATATATTTTTGTCTTTTTTTTTTTTTTCTACATCCATCTCCACTAGGTTCTGGATTGTCATCTTCTATAGTGTGGCCTAGAACACCTAATTTGATGGTGACATCTTTCGACATCAACATGGAGACACCTGAGCAGAGTTCAAAGACTTCATACATTTTCATCATTCTTCCTTCATATTCCTTTCAGGAATGGGAAGATATCCTGCATACATCCTTAGTTTTCTTTCTTCCTAAGGGGAGGAATATTGTTCGGCGATCTTGGATCATCTTCAACTTCTTGTGTGGAGCATTCACCAACAATGCAGGAGATTCTATATTTGGGGACTATATTGTCTCTCTTTTTCTTCTTCTCTTAGGGGATATTTTTGTCCTACAGGTTTTCTCTTTCTCATATTTGAGAGATTTCATCATTGTACATGGGTACCTAACATGGCCTCATTGTTGAGACCCATCTTTGCATTGTTTCATCCTTTCACCCACCTAAGCTATGCTTAAGGGGGGGTGTTAGTGTAGGTTTTTTTAATATTATTTTTCCTACACATTATTAAGCATACCTTAGGTTATAGGAGATGTGGTTCATGTGAGGAAATGTGGCATAATACATCGATTACATGTGTTGCTCCCACTCACATTTGGGTGGTTGAGTTTCACACCCTCTTTTGGCCTTATATGCCACCTCACAAAACCACTCATCTGTCTCGTTCTGAGTAGGTTATGCCACATGTTTGGAATTTTCCAAGTAGACATAACTCCCACCTAATTTGGTTATTTGAGAATTATTGCCCCTCTCCGAATTATTTTCCCATATTCTACTATATATTTTGCACTCACCTTTCCCTCCTATCTAGTCCAGATGAGTTCATATTAACTCGATCAATTCAAGGGAGAGTTGAGGCATATTGTATCATTTAGTGTGTGATAATAACATAATTTTGTTATTGCACTGTATTCCAACATTTTATCTCTTGCTACTCTCGTGTTGAAGGCTTATCTTGGTTTTGTAGGTGATCTTGGGTGCTTGAGTTCATCAACAACTCTTACAAGAAAGAACCACAATTTAATCGAACATCCCATACCAACGAATTTAGATTACATTTTAATTTAATGTTTAGTTTGTCTAGAAATTATAGCCTTATGAATTGATACCTACAATCATGATATTCAACAATATTTTTTGTGTAGAAGTAGCTAGTGATAGGGATCCTTAATCAACCAATGACTGTATAATTTTTTTTTAAAAAAAAGATTAGTGGCTAGCAATAGTGCATGGATGGCTAAATAAGAATAGGAAGAGAAAGTAAGGGTTGGCAATGAGGGAATGTGTCATGAGTTGGGGAGAGCATGAGAAACCCAACTAGAAGATGTAAACAATAAAGCAAAGTTATAAAATAGTGCACCCAAAGTAAATATGACTAGATAGAAGAGAATTATAGATAATATGGAATAGAGATCCAATTTATTTTCTTAGTTAAGTGATTGACATATAAATAATTTGACTACTAATAATTAAATACTTTATCTTTTACCCTTTCCTCTCTAAATTAAATATACATAAATTTATTTAATTTAGTCATTTGGATTTTTGAATTTAAATCAATTTTAAATTTCTCTTTTTCTCTCTCCTTGTCCTATTCTCCATAATCTTCCTTTAATCTAGATTAGTTTAATTAATCCATAATTACGATGTGCACACCTTTAATCAGGATTAATGTCACATCCTCCATAACTTGCAACTTGTCCTTAATCCTTCATTAGCCTCCTTAATCACCTGTTTGCACAACTTTAATCATGTGATTAGGTCAACCTAATCCCCATGCCATTTATGGCATACCTCCAAGTCAACCATAATAAATGCTTTCTCCATTTAGCCAAGGCAACATCTTTCCCATGCAAATTAAAAATTCACATTTATTCCTCCAAAGTTTTTCTCTTCCCCATGTGGATTATTGAGGAATTTTAAATTCCTCATGAGTCACATCTCCCACATGGGGACAAGGATCTCCTTTATGAGAAAATATCTTCCCAATCCCAAGGTACTTTTAAGTACCTCCACATCACCTTCCCCCTTTACACCTCATTGCCACACTGCAAGATGTGAGGACTTGTGAGTCCTCAACTCATCATAGCCCTTCATCTTGTCCATGGTGGCTAAATCTTGACCCTCCATTTCTTAGAGGCCTTTCCCCTAAAATTAGAAGATTTTGACCTCATTTCATTCATTCACACATTCAAGAATTCAAGCAATCAAGCTCGCAAGATCTCATACCATCCTCCATTGCTGCAAATTTGAAGCTCATTTTGCATCCATTTTGTGAATCCCCTCACATACCCACTTGCATCGTTAGAATCTCCATCATCTCAACATCGTTTTGCATCTAGTTTCATGCAATTTTCCATTTGAAGGAGCTCACAAATCAATAGGGCCAACCAACCAATCGAATTGGGAAAGGTAACTTATTTGTTTTCATCTTTTGTTTGCTCAAGTTCAACTAGGCCAATCTTGAGGTGTTGTTTTGTGTTTTCCTCCTTTGCATTTCATTTGTTTTGCACTATTTTAGGTTAGAAAACACGCTGCACACATTTTTGGCATGCTCGATGGGATCCACATCATAGGTCTTTTCTTTCACATTCTCTGTTGTTTCAATTTTGTAGGCTCAGCTTTACGCACAGGGGCGAATCCACCTTGCTCTTGGAAACAAGTGAATCTACTTGCAACAGAGGTGAATTTGCTTCTTGCAAATTTTCCCATTTGACAAGTTTGGATGAATTTGCTCCTTGTCCAGGAAATAGGCAAATTTGCACTTGCAGAGGGGTGAATTTTCTCTCAGTTCCTGAGATAGGTGTAGTTGCTTTAAGTGTAGATAGGCGAACCTGCTCAGTAAAAAGGTGAAACTACTTAGTACTAGGGAAAATTTGCTCTTGAGAATAGGCGATCTGAGGTAAAATAGAGACCTAACCTTTCAATTTTATATTTCCATTTGCTTTCGTTTTCAGGTACTAACCCACTAACTTGTCTGTTTGTGAGTGTGTCTAGTTTTCAATAAAATTTTGTGTAGTTGTTTCTTGTTCGTCCAAGGCTGGAGGTTTGAAACTACTAACATTTTCTTGTAGAACGATCGGTCCCAACTTTTTTTAGTTTAGTTTGCTTGTTGTTTTTCATACTACTTAGGCACACATAGACTTAATTAGAGGGTCAATAAACCTTGTTTTCCATGCTTGAGAGTGATTGTTGACATATCTAATCCCCTTGCACCACTTGGCGATCCTTGGTGACGAGAAATCACAATTACTCTAGTCCATTTGTGTATACCTAGGAGGTGTTAGTATGTCTAAGCTCTCCCCTTGCGCTGCGTGCAAGCCTAGGGACCAACTGAAAACATCTAGTATATTCTTCTCTTAGCATGACCTACTTGGGGATTTCATCACCCCAAGGGACAATCCAAACCACGTGTTACCGACAGGGTATATAAAGGGAGGAGAGCCAAAGATGTACCCCAATCCAATCACGTCATGTTTGGCAGAGCGTCAAAGCTAGGGTGATACCTAGATAAGATGTGAAGAGTTGGTCCAATTTTTTAGTTTCTCACTAGGGCTCCCGAGTCACACTTGTGACAGGTTGGTGTTCACGATTGTCCCCTACGTATCATGTGTATATCAGGGACTCCCTAGATAGCCTTGTTTTTCCTAGATAGAGACCCGTGTTTTAGCCGTGACTTGGTGTAGTGCAGGTGATGCACACTGTACCCCAAAGTTACTCACCACATACTCCTTTAGGTTGAGATAGAAATCCTCGAGGTGGACTACGATAGTCCTTGAGTGAGAGTGTGAAGGTGAGCTCGTGGCATCTGTTGATGACCCTAAGCCACTGGAACGCTAGCTATCCACCTTCGCAAGAAAGGGTGATCCAGTGAACCACCCCGGTATCATGGAGTATTAACATTGGGTTGTTTGCTCAAGGTGGTGGGCCTACATCAAGTTTGTAATCCCATATCACTAATTCTAGATTTGTGTTGATTGGTGTGTCTTCTTTGTGCAATAACAATGCTTTTATTATCAATTGAGTCAGCCTTACCTTCTGTCTGTTGCTTGCTATGATTTTGTCCTTTGCCACAGTTAGTTGTTTCATATCCAGTCTAGTCCAAGTCAGTAATTTTGGGTAAATTTTACTTTTCCAGAGGCAAATTTGCTTCCATTTGGGGTGAACTTGTTGTCCACAGGGACAATCCTGCTTTTGGTCTGAGTCATTTTCACCAGTCATTTTCTATCAAATTCATTTGTTTTCTAAGAATAAGCAAATTTACTTCTATCTAGGGTGAACCTACTACCACAAGGGCGACCCTACTTTTGGTCTGAGTAGTTTTCATCAGTCATTTTCTATTGAATTTGTCCGTTTTACCGAAACAGGCAAATTTTTCCTACTTAGGGGTGAGCCTGCTCTTAGTTTGAGTCAGTTTGCTAACCGTTTGTCTATCAAATTTTCCCATTTTTTGAATATAGGAAAATTTGCTATCATATTGGGAAAATTCGCTCACTAAACAAGTGATTTTTCCTCTTTGTCTGAGTCTCTGACCACCCATTTCAAGATTTAGGCAATTTTGTTTATCGAACGGGTGATCCCATTTTTAGGCGAATCTATTCCCCGTCTATATCATTCAAGAAACAAGTGAGTTTTTCACCTCACTGGGTGAATTTTCAAATTAGATACACCCTTTTGTATCAAGTTTAGGTGATCCTGCTACTGTTTTGGGTGAATTTTTCATAAGTTTAGGTGAAGTTATCACTGTTTTGGGCAATTTTGCAAGCTATTTAGGTGAATTTGAGAGTTTTTTAGGTGGGGTTGCTTTCTATTTGGGCGATATTTCCATGTTTTAGGTGACTTTTCTGAGAATTTAGGTGAATTTGATTGATGTTTGGGTGATTCTGCTAGCTGTTAAGGAAAATTTGACTGCTATTTAGGTGAATTTGATTGTCAAAATTGCCTATTTCCTGCCCTGGTCAAAGTTTGGGAGAATTTTCTCACCTGATAGGTGAATTTGCATAGCAGATTCCCCTATTTCTTAAGTCATCCCTAATTTGGGTGAATTTTCTCCCCTAAACGGGTGAAGTTACCTAACACAAAGGCAAATTTTCTCATTAAGAATAGGCGAAGTTGCTATACACAAAGGTGTATCCATTTCCCATACAAATTCTAGAGAGTGAATCCTTGGGACCACTAAAAGCTTGTTATTTTCCAAAATTTTTGCCATGATCAATTTTTTTTTATCACCGTCTATTCGCCCATAATCTTCACTTTAGTCCATCTACATTTTCCAAGGGTCATTCATTCATCATCCAAATCATATAGGTGTATTTTAGAGCATCTCTAAGTTGCATATCCGTCATTGTTTTCTTAATCTGAATCCCTTAAAAAAAATTTAGAGGTTATTATCCAAATTGGCTTAGGTGTTTGAATCTGATCATCATCATCCACATTTGCTTAGGATTGTTATCCATCCTGAGTCAATCATCATCTTTAGCCCAATCAATCCACTTCCATCTTGAGGTGGATTCAGTGCCCTAATCATCCATTGGTCCTTCAATCCAATCAATTAGCACCTTAAGTCACCTAGGGTAATTTTTGAACTTGGTTGAGAATACCTTTCTTCATCCTATCTAATCCATCATCTATTCTTATCAATCATTTCATCTCGCTAATCAATCCAATCCAATCCAATCATATCCCTATCCAATCTATCAATCCCCCATCTAATCCAATCAATCCTTCAATCCTCATTTAGGTCTTGCATCACATCTTAGAGTCTAGCCTCATCTTAATCCACCTAGTAGTTTTGCACTTTCATGCCCATTCAAACTCAATCACAAGCAAAGAAGAAAATGGCAGAACAATAAGGTCAAGGTTCCCAGCCAAATATTCCTTAGGATCCCAACAATGGTGCCGCATCATAGTTCAATACCGATGTTCAAAACACTTCACCACCTGGTGACAAGAACATGATTGTCCAGTTTGAAGTCACGATTGACGAGTACCTTAGTAATCCTACCAATGTTCAGATGACAGGTTGCCTTCTCAATGAGCACGGGGGTAGAATTCTTGCCACTTTACTCATGAAGGGGATCAAACCACCACCCAACTTTGACATGTTGCAATATACTAGCTCCCAATCTCTTCTAGCACCTCAAGACCCACAAACTTCCCAGAACATTCTAGGAAATTAATATGTCCCTGAAGGTGCACCTATAGATAATGAGTATCAACCTAGATTTGGGAACGTTGTGCTTTATCAAGTCGAGAATGTTCCTTGCCACAAGAGCACAACCTGATCCTAATGACCCCTATGCCTATGGTATTCCATAGAACATTCCATTTGCTCCACCACTCCCACCTCATCAGCCAAGTCAACCACCTATCAATGCTAGGGGCAATCCTATTCTTGCATTTATGCCACCTCCAACACCTGCACCCACTGGTAACTTACCACCACCACCTCTCATATCTCAACAACCAACCCAAGACAACATTCTTGCATTTCAACAACCTCTTGTTAATCCTCAACAATCCTTTGCATCACAAGCATCGTTGCAACACACTACTATCCCATCGAGAGCACCACCACAACATACTATTGTTGCTATCCCATCTCAACCCCCTCATCAATAGCCTCCACAACAAAACATCCCACCTCCATAACAAAGCATCCCAATTTTGCAACAAAATATTCTGATTTTGCAGCAACATACCATTGTTCCCACGTAACACCCACATTAGATAACGCAGGCTACATCGTAACCTCGACAACCACCCCATGGTACCTCAATGATAATTCCTTAGCAAAAACACATCCCATTTCACCCTCCTTACCAACAAGCACCACAACAACAACAACCACCCCAACACCCACACATTCCCACATAAAACGCAACATAATCTCGTCACACAATATATTTATCATCCATCAAACACATACACTATCTATACTACCCTATTGAATCCTTATCCCAATCCAATTCCCTATCAAATGTCCAATCCACAACCACCTCCATATACTACCCAACAACCAAACATTGCATACAACTATCAATCCAATCCATACTACACTCAACAACAACCACCTTATCAACAAGGTCCTCCATCCACTTCCTATTATCAACAATCATTGTCATATCAACAAGGCGCTTCCACATCATCATACTACCAAGATCCTCTGCAATACCAGCAAGGTTCCCCCTCCACTTCTTACTATCAAAATCCATCATCCTCCTACCCACCCTACGTAAATATGCAACCACAATCTACCTATACTAATCAATACCAGCAAACGCCTCCATATACACCTCCACTAGCTTATGATCAAATCACTTCTATCCCATCTTCATCATACCAACAATATCCTCCCTACAACCAATCCAATCCATCCAATTTGACTTCCCTAGAGCCTGCCAATAAAGAATTAGAGGAAGTCAAAGCTGCATTAAAAGATTTGCAAGCAGGGACTAACAAACAATCCTTCAAGTTTGAATATATTTGTCCCTACCCATTTGATCCATCAATCTCATTAGTTCCTTTCTCAAAGCATTTTGAGATGCCAAAATTTGATAAATACAAAGGAACAAAAGACCCGAAGGCTCATCTTCAGGATTTTTATGCTCATTATCAAGAATTCTTACACAATGACAATTACCTCTTGCGACTATTTCCAAGGAGTTTACAAGGGATAGCTCTCGAGTGGTTTATGGGTCCTGAGAAGGGATCTATCAAGTCTTTTGCAGATCTCAAAGGTTTGTCTCCCACTTCTCCTTTAATTTAGAGAATGATGTTGATACTTTGGACCTCCTGAAAGAGAAGCAGTGTGAGGGATAAACTTTTGCAAGCTACCTTCAAAGGTGGCGAGCTTTAGCCAGTCTGATGAAATCCCCGCTTAGAGAAAAAGACATGGTCACCCTTTTCATTAAAAAATATCATCCAGATATGGTGCATAATTTTAGGTTTCACTGTGTTGAGATAGTGGAAAATGGTCCTATCCTTGAGAGAGCACTTATTGCCAAAGGGTTAGTCAATTTTTTTAATTTTGATAAAGAAAAGTTGTTCGAGGATAAACCTTGCTACTAGAACAAGAACAAAAATGTTGTCAATGATGGTGTTACCAACACCAAACATGTCCAAGTAGCTAATGCTTCTCAGAATCCATAGTACACCCCTCCTCACCAGTCAATTCCTAATGCTATATCAGTACCACAGGGGGCACCTCGTCCTCCTCAACAGTCCAATCAGAATAATCAAGCGAATAACAAATGCCAATTCACTCAACTAGGAGAGCCCCTAAGTGTTGTGTTCAATAGGCTCCTTCAAGCTATTTACCTGTTCACGTATCCTTTGACCAAGGCTCTTGACGAATGCAAGCCCAAACTAGCCCGGTACAAAGAAAATGAGTATTGTGATTTTCATAAGATCAAAGGGAATTCATTAAATAAATGTCAAAGTTTGAAAACATACATCCAAGATCTCATAGATCGAGGTGATATACATGTGGATGCCAACATGGCACCCTCGTCCAATTCTCAGCTACAAATATATCAAAACGCTTTCCCTAAGCATAACCAAGGAGCTAGCACGTCAAATGCAAACACTGGGTCTAGTAACAATAATAATCAGGGTAACAACACAAACAACATTAGTTACAATTTTTTTCCCTATAACTATGAGGGCCTTATCATGCACATTGAGCAGGCAGAACCACATGTGTCTATGATACACGTAAAAGGAAAGGACCCACAATGTTGTTGATTGTGTTTTCTGCACAACAACTCAGGCAGAATATAATATCCTATCTCACTTGAAAGGTAAATCTCTATCGACAAACCTCAAGAGATAACCCCAAGGTCTCTAATGTCAAGTCTTGACAATGCATAAACAACTCAGTGATAAATGTGAAAATGCTGGTATTCACAATGGGACCTTACTACAAGCAAAATATTGAATCAATTTTATCAAATCTAACAATCTGATGATACTTCAATCCTAGATCTAACCCAATAATCAAAGAAATAGAAAAAGATAAGGGTTTTAAAGAGATTCCTAAATCTAATACTACTCCTAAGATTAACAATGAAAATGACCAACACTCAAGATGGACCAATCCCTCGAAACTGATTCCTACTTGATCTAGATAAATCTGCAATCTTACAAAAAATAGTGCAATCTTCTAAGGTGTTAAGATTTTCAAATCATGAACATTTATTCAAACAACCCTATTGCAATTGATATGAATAAACCCTATTCAAACAACCGAACTTAAGCATGATAAATATGAAGTCCAGGCTAACTTTGCAAAGCAACTAACAATCAGTTGGTTGCGAAAAGTATGGACTGAAGGATTGCTGCAACATTCAAGTATCGAGCCACAAACATTATTAAATCAAATTTAATCTAAATATTAACCTTCTCAAAACAATTTTAAAGATGGGATGACAAGAACCATGCAAAGACAAAGAAAACAAGTATGGAACCAAATCACAATGTCATTTCTTGTATTCAAATTTCCCACTATAGCAACAATTCCATTTTTCTGTTACAATATTTGCTTGAGAACAACTACTTGCTAACTTGCTCTACTTGCTTCTAACTATTTTTTGACTTCTTCACTATCTAACCATCTAACTTTTCAACTAATAACCCTTACAAATGAGGCGAAATGCCCAATATATAGAATCCCCTAGCAAACCCGTCGGCCAAGCAAGAGCTTGCAACAATAACTGGGTACCACTGACCAACCAAGAGAAAGTTAGACTGGAATGAAGGAATTTATTAAATGCTCAAACAACACCTAGGTAGCCCCGGGATTCCCAACGCAGCTCGGACCAATGTAGGGTGCGATAATGGGGAAGCACAAATCCCAGAGTAGTTGGGCATTAATTGCCCTCCCCTTTGTCTCTATTTCGATCCAGCTCTTCATGTACTTTCAAGAACGCCCCATCCAAGTCAGCCATAGGTGGTACTGGAAAAACCCTAAGTCGATTCTCAATGGACGCAATCTCTTCCCTTGACCGTTTGACCGACTTGTCCCAATCCACCTTATACGTTAGGTATTTGTCAATAACTGCAAGGTAGGTGGCTACATCATCCAATTGGTGCTCAGACACATAATCATCATTACTTGGTGCATAAACATCATGCCACCACTTCCTCAACTGTTCTAGGTTCAAGTACTTGGGCGCGATCTTCCTTCTTCCTATCATAATCTCAAAGAAGGCAATGGATCCATTGTAGACACTAGCTAGGGTATCATCAATCTGCTTTCTTTGCTTGTAAATCTTCCTCAACACTTTTTGCCTAATCTGCAACATCTCATACCACTCCCATGGTTCAGTAGCTCTAGAGGAAGGAAGAATTCCGTTACCAACATGTCCTGGGTGTACTCCATGATAGTTCTGGTTCTCTGCAAAAGAAGATCCGTATCTTCTTTATCTTATGCCAACACCTGCTTCAACCACTCAGTTGCCATGATAGCATCCTTCCCAGTTGACAAAATCTCCTTAATAGCCTCATCACCTTTTATTTGCACCCCTTGCAACCAATTCATTGTGGCAAGGGTGGAAGCTTTCATCTTTTCTAGCTCGGTGATGGTCTCTTGAGGTAGAGGATATGTAGCAAAGGAAGAAGGGTTAATGGATTGCAGGGGCTTCATTAATTCTTCCAAGCATTTCCTGATATTTTCATTTTCTTTCTTAGTTCCTACTTGGTCTTCACTTCCTTCCTCAATCTACCCATAATAACTGCACTAGAACCCTCATAATCTTCAATGTCCTGCTCGACTGATGTAGGTCCTAGATTGAAAGTCTGAATATTGTAGTCCTTTCTAACCACATCATCTCTTTTTTAATCTAGAGCAAGGGTGGCAATGTGAGCAACTCAATCATGAGCTTCATCTCTTTCAATCGTCGAGACCACCCTAGCCTTCCTTTTACCTTTTGCTTTTCCAATATTAGCTAGGAGTTCATCCCAATTCGGTGGACTATCTTCCACAACAACCTATTTCCTCTATATTTCTCTGTCCAGCCACTCTGGAACAGTGGGCTCCAATTGTACTTTAGCCTATTTTTCCTCTTCTTGTTGACCTTTAGGTGTTTCCTCATTCAAACTCTGTTTATCAGGAGTCTCACCCATTTCACTTTCCTTCCCCTTAGCATGTTCCTCTTCATGTGTAGGTGAGGGAACCTTCACTGTTTCGTCTTCTCCTGGAGGAGATTCAACTTCTTCAGTTCTGACAGGGGAATCTGCATATGCAACCATAGGGGACTGCATTATCTTCTCAATTTCCGCCTCTGCACTATGGAGATCACCTTCATGAAATTCCTCCCCTTTAGTATCCGGATGATCCCCAACATCCTCTGACTCACAAGGCTTGCCTTGAGCTCCACGAGCAGAAGGCACATCATCATGTTGTTTCTCATGAGGAACCACCAGAGGGAGATCTACCTTAGGCACACTGCCCCTAGGAGAAGGAGTCCTAGACCTCCTTGCATATACCTTGGCCTTCTCCTCTGAACTTTCAACATTTACCACTAGTGGGGTAGTTTCTTTCTCCCCTTCCTTGGAGCTTGCCTTTTCTGACAATTTTATGATTCTTCTCCTTTTGGGCACATGATTATCAGCCTCAGGTCACTGATTTTCAGTCTCTTTCTACTCAGACTTCTTAGTTCTTGTCCTCTTCTTAGCCTTTGGATTTCTCTATTTTTCTATCTTTTGGACCTCCGTTTCTTGAACTCCTTTAATCTTGACTTTGGAGGGAGAGTCTAACTTACCCTTGCCCTTAGGATCCTACTCGGTAGATTCTTCAAAGGTAGAGTGGGGATCCAAATCTCCCATTACCGCATAGGTGCACTATACACCATTATTTTCCAGCTCCCACAACTTATGCTTTAGCCACATCTTAGTAAATTTGAGAATTCGATCCATCAGTTGTTTCAATTGTCTTTTCTTCTTCCAACCAATCCACATCACCAATTGGTTTGTCTTTTATGGCCTCATAGGCATGATCTTGGATCAAGTTTCCATCATCCTCCAACTGGTCAGGAACTGCCCTTATATTGTATAATCAAACTGACTCAACTGGAAGCCGGGACAATTTCTTCTTTTTGACCTCAAATTCATCATTGTAGTTGGCCCAGTAGTCCTCCAAATTCACCTTATGACTATACTCTTTGCTGGCCTTCTTTTGAGCTTCTCCTGTAATATCAAATCTGGATCTCTTGGAGTGGAAATACAAACCAAGAGTACTCATTTCTTCTTCTGAAGCTTGGGAAGAACCAATGGAAGGACATACCTCTCTAGTGCTAATCCTCAAGGGGAAGTCTCCACCAAATCTAGTCTTATGCTTGTCCCTCTTGACAATGGCATCAAAGTCACAAATTTGCCTAGTGACTTCCAACAATATAATGTGATTAGTGGGATAACTTGGGAGTTTGTATGGGGCTTTCTGGCAGCCATCAATCTGAATGTAGGAGAAAGTTGGGAACTGAATAAACCATGCTCCATATTTCTTGATGAGTTCCTTAGCCTGGTCTAAAATCCTGACATGCTCTGCTTCCTTAAGCATTCTAGTGATATACATGGTGAATGCATCATTTGCTCTCCTATAGTCCGAGCTTCCTAAATACAACTGAGGGAAAACTTCATAGATGATGTCCTGTCCAAAAATTCCCTTTGTATCCAATCCTTTGTAGGGATGGAACCTAGCAAGTGAATAGACCAGATATGAGGTCATTGTGAAGGTGTTTGTCTACAACACATTGGACAATTGCTTGTGAATTACTTGGCTAATGACCCCTACCCAATGGTAGTTAATTTTCTCTTGTTCCATCCTTACAATCGCATGGCACATCCAATTCTCAAATATACCTGCACTCTTCAATCCAACCACCTAGCTAAGAAACATGATGGCATCATAGTACTCCTTGAATTTTGCTCTGAATAGCTGCTTAGGCAACTTGGAATAGTGTGACTTGGGCTTCTCCAGCCAAGAATTGATAAGCTGATGTGACTTCACGATCTGTTCATTGTAGAACTCCTGAGCTGCCTTAATGGTGAATCCCACCACATGAGACCGGTCTGGCATATCGAAGGCTTGGGCAATGGAGACCGGGTTGAGATTGGCAACAACTCTCCCTTGAGGACCAATTATCCTCTATGTGTCCTGATCATAGTGCCTAGCGCACTCAAGGACCAACTCATAACATTGCACCGTAGAAGGGAAACCAGCTACATGGGACAAGCCTGATTCCATCATCCTTCTAGTCACTAAAGGAGGATCCTAGCCGTCATTCTTTCTTTAAATTCTTCATAGTCCCAGAAGCCAAAATTTGTATCAGTGACTTCTAACTAGACATAAGTGATCTTACCCTCAGGGACCTTTCTCTTAACGTCCAACTTAATCCTCTCTGCATCAAACAATGAGGAACCAACTGTCGCCTTGCTAGATTTAGCCTGCACTCAACATTAAAACATAGTAAAGATCACAGCAAAGGGAGGGTAAATCCATCAAAACATCGCTAGAATAAACCTCATGCAACTAAGGTGCTATTAAATCTCATATAAAATGACCACAACAAATTTTGGGTTTCAAGACCATCCGTAGAATCTAAGCCAGAGAGGAATTTCAAGAAATTCTAGACCAATCGGATTCCAACGGAATACCCAGGAAACACCTACTTAACCATTAAACTTGATCATTTTCATCAATAAACCACATGGGAGATCATAAGATAGCATGAATAAATCATAAAATGCATTGAAAATCACTAACACATCATGTCGTTCCACATTCCTTTATATTTCATCAACTTTCGGGAAAATCCGCCAGAGATAGATTCCTGTGAAGAACGAGCCAGATAGGAGACTTCAAAAAATCAAAGAGACAACGAATTTCGAAGAAATTTGGACTCGATGGAAATCTGCAGAATCTACAAAATTTTGAACCAATGGAGATTCCCGGAATGAAGGTTTCAGCAAGAGTCAATCATTTCACCGAGAAGTCTTGGCAACTTTCGGGAGGTCACACCGAAGAACATCATTAGAATAGGTTTCGCCAAGACCGGGTGGTTTCGGTGTAATGTCCTGGTGAAAAGTGACATAGCAAACATATCGATATGATCAAAGGGTAGTTGGGGTAAGGTCCTAGCGAATTTATCTTGTCTCACCGACTTTCGGGGTCCAAGCAAACACTTCGGCCAGACTAAAGTTTTTCGATATGAGGTCTTATCAAAGTTGCAGTGTCTCACCGACTAGCGATAGGTTTGAATTCGACCAGAGGTCTCGTTGATCGTGAAGTGTTTCACCGATACGAAGTCCCATCAGCATAACCTCTTGCCGACATTATGTGGTCTCCCTGATAGAAGATTTGAGCTCACCAAGAAAGGAAGGCTTTGCCATAAGGTCTTGGCGATTGCTTGTAGTCTCGCCGAAAGTGAAGGTTTCGGTAGGAGTTGTGAGCTCACCGAAAGGTCTCAGCGAAACAAGCATGTCTCAGTGAAGCAAATGAGTATTGGTATAAACAATGGAGCCCGCTATGACCTCTTGGTGACTAGGGCTTGTCTTGCTGATGGCGTATATGAAAATGCATGTCGATGAGAGATTTTCTCCTGGGGTGAGGTCTTGACGAATCCTCTTTGGCTCAGCGACTGACACAGGAGACTTTATCGGTGTGAGAAACGATACTGTCACAATGATCAAATATGAACTTAGGAAGGTTTCTCAGTGAAACACAAGGTGATCAGTATGACATCTCCCTGACCTTGAAGGGTCACAGCGATGAAAATTCGGAAGGGACGGAGAGTCACAATTTCACCTAGACACTGAACCAATGCAGAATTTTGAAAGGTTTAACTTAGGATAAGTCAGGGATGGACCTTTCATAGGTTTTCCTTGTGTTTCAGGCCTGTTTTAAGGCAAAATAACTCAAAATGACATTTCCCTCAGTTTGAAACCCTCCTCATCTGCCATTAGCGCATAGGCAAGCTCAAAAATAATTGTTAGGTCATCACTAGGGTTTACTAATTATTCTTAGGCAAGATTCATTAAACTGGAGATAGACAAGAGAGTTCAAAACTCACCCAAGAGATGACAAATGATGCAATACTGGACAACCCTTAGCATGAAATGATCAAATACATAGGAATTTGAATCCTACAGGCTCTCAAAACATCAACGCGCCATTCATAATTCTTAATCAAAGGTAGGGCAATAAAAACATACCATTGTGATGCGGGAATCGATCTCAGAAGCAACAAACATGAAGCCGAACGATGCCCACAAAGAACAGATGCAAGAATGCACAAGAAGTCACCACTAAATCAATCAGTTCAAACCCAAATTCCCAAATCAAACCAAAAGCTCAAAGAACAAACTTTAAGGATGGAGCTCTCAACTCAGACAATGGCAAATAGTGAGCATGATGGCACAAAGATCCCAGAAACCAAGTAAAATCCAACCTTCAAAGCGCGTATGAAGCCATTAATGCAATCGATAAGACAGTTAGGAAGCTCGGGAAGCCGATGACAAGGAAGAATCTGGGAAAATCCGGTCCACACAGAAATCTGCGAAAACCAAAAATCCCCGAACAATAGGGTCTAGCCGGAATCCAAGCGGGATCCAGGAAAATCTGGCCAGGTGGAAAATCTTGAATCAGGGCAAAAGCCTAAAATTTGTCCAGAACTTAAGATTTTCAATGAATAACTAGGGGAAACACTTAGGAAATCAAAATAAACTTTTAACACATGCCTAATAAGACAAAACCTCAAAAAAGAAAGGGCCAAGAAGCCAAAACCGAACCGAAAGAGGGTCCCTGCTTTCAGCGGGGTGTGTGTGCGAAAATTGCACAACAAGTGTGTTGTTACAACCCGCCGCACTCGTATCACAGTCCTTGGAGCCTCTACATCCACCTAGTCACTGCCTGTAAGTTCTCAATATAACATTCTTGATCATCTAGGAAAGAACCTTGCCCATATATCCATTTTGGATTTGCTCAGGTCTTCTCCCATGCACCAAGACATCTTAACTAAAGCCTTACAAGACACTCGCGTTCCCAAAAACATAGATCCTACTCAATTTAAAGCATTGGTGGGACATCTCTCGGCCACATATTAGCTAGGCTTTAGCCAAAATGACATGCCCTGTATTTATTCAAACCATAATCATCCTCGTAGCCCACAATAAAGTAAAAAGGGTCCTGGTAGATAATGGATCTGTGCTAAATCTTTGTACATTAAAATTCGTAAAACATGTGGGATACACCCACACTGACTTAAATAATTAGGTCATTGCTATCAAGGCGTATGATAACATAGAGCATGACTCTGAGGGGACAATTTGTCTTCCAATCTAGGTTGGGCCCATTGTGTAATACACTACCTATCATGTCCTTGATCTGGAACTCCCCTACAATCTCCTTCTTGGTCATCCATGGATCCATGCCATGAAACTTGTTCCATCTACGTACCATCAGTGTCTAAAATTCCCATTTAATGGGATGGAAGTTACCATACATGCAAACCTTCAACCATTTGAACATTGTTGCACACTAGAAGCTTCCTTTCCCCATTCTCATTACTATCCAAGAGTAGAAATGGGGCCATCTCAAGCATCCTCATCCCATCCATCTGCCAATACACTAGCCACCACTTCATCCACTCCATCATCCACATCCAATTCCACCATTACCAAAGTCTAGATCATTGAAAAAGGGTGTGGTGAATATGAAATGCGTACAACATTAAAGGTGGAAACTATGCCACCCTCACCACACACATATGGCCAACCTTCTCAGTCTACGACACAACAACAAGAGAAGACACTCACTTTGAGCTCAAGGAATGTGGGATCTAGCACTTTCCACTCCCCTGGACTAAGACAAGATACACCAAAGGATGACATTAGCCAATGGGTCTACCGCGAGGAACCTGAACCTACTCCCCCTTTGAAGGAGATTTCCAAGAAATGTACCCCTATTCTGCAAAGGTAGCAAGCAAATATAATTATCAAGGGGGAGGCCTCAGTGACGAAGAGCAAGGAAGGAAACAACCTATTGAGGCCTTAATATGACCAATATACTTGAGTCTAGGCCATGACACAAAACAAAAGGGTCCCATGCCATCAACTAGTGCTTCTAAAAATGTTAGTGTGGACAATGGTCTTCTCGAAGACATACCAGAAGAAGAATCCAACATACATGCATGCGATGACGTGGATCACATTGACCTTTCTTCCATGTTTGATTGCCTATCCGTCCTCTCCATTAGCCTATCTCTTCGCCACCCTAAACTCATAAAATAGGACCTATGTGTAGCACACCTATTGATACTTTTCCCTTAGTGGATACGTATGTGCATCTTCTGGGATTGGGGGAGGATGAATGCCCTAACTGCAAAAATAAAAGGAAATAAAATAAAAAAGGGCCACCTAGCGAAAACCTCTCCAAGGTGCTTCTTGACTGAGAAAAAGTAAAAACAAAGGGTGTATCTAACAACGAAAACCTTGACGAGGTGTTGGAAGATGGGAATATTCATCTTCCCCTTGTGGGAACTTAGCTGTCTGAACGATCATCTATTCTAATCAAGGAAACACAAGAAGTAAATTTGGGAACCAAAGAAGATTCCAAGATCACATATGTATCCAAGTCACTATCAGAAGAAGAGTACTCTACCATTGTTTAGCTTCTTAAGGAAGACATTATCAATTTTGCTTGGACATATTCAAATATGCTAGGTCTTAATCCTACTCTAGTAGTACATCACTTGGACATACATCTAAATGATAAACCTATCAAGCAGAAACTCAGGAAAATGTATCCTCAAGTGGATTTACTAGTCAAGAAAGAGTTGGAAAAGCTATTAGAAGCTGGATTCATAAGACCCATTGACTACTTTGATTGGATCTCCAACATAGTGCCAATTGCTAAGCAAACAGGAATATCAAGATTTGCACAGATTTTTAGGACCTCAATAAAGCCTATCCTAAAGACAATTTCTCCCTGCCAAACATAGACATGTTGGTTGACTTAACCACAAGACATGAGATGCTCTCCCTCATGGATGGATTCTCTGGATATAACCAGATCATAATTGCGCCTGAGGATTAGCATGAAACAACCTTGACCACACCTTGGGGCACATTTTGTTACAATGTCATGCCCTTTTCCCTCAAGAATGCAGGGGCCACATACCAATGTGCCATGATAGTCATCTTCCATGATATTATTCACATCATAATGGAAGATTATGTTGATGATCTGTTGGGGAAATCCAAAACAAGGGAAGAGTACCCGATGATCCTCAAGAAGATTTTTGAGCATCTAGAGCACTATAAGTTATGTCTAAACCAAAATAAGTGTGTCTTTGGGGTCACCAGATAGAGGTCGATCCAGCAAAATTCAAGGCAATCATGGACATGCCTCCACCACACAATCTAAAATAGTTAAGGAGCCTTTAAGGCAAGCTACAATCCATTTGACAGTTTATCACTCAATTGGATGACAAATGCAAATAATTCACTCATCCCCTAAAAAAAGATACTGCCTTCAAGTGGGATCAATAGTTCCAGCTTGGTTTTAACCAAATCAAAGAGTATTTGGCTCATCTGCCATCTTTATGCCATCAATTCTAGGTAAACTGCTTTTGTTGTATATTTCAGCCTTTTAGTGGCACTGGGGGCACTATTGGTGCAACATGATGAGTCATCAAAAGAATGAGCAATTTACTACATTAGTTAGATACTAGTAGGTTATAAGCTCAATTATTCCTTGATGGAAAAGGCTTGCTTTGTTGTGGTCTTCAACTCACAAAATCTTTGACACTATATTCTTAGTCATCCCATGAAACTAATCTCAAAAGTCAATCTACTCAAATATCTGTTATCCAAGACAACTCTGACTGGTCACATTGCTAAATGGGTCATGCTATTGAGTGAATTTGATATAGAGTATGTTGACTGAAAGGCTATTAAAGGGAAGTGATAG
This sequence comes from Sequoia sempervirens, assembly GCA_007258455.2. Lineage (NCBI taxonomy): Eukaryota > Viridiplantae > Streptophyta > Pinopsida > Cupressales > Cupressaceae > Sequoia > Sequoia sempervirens. The sequence goes on from VDFB02143748.1 coordinate 68,815, forward strand.
TAGATCAACTGGTAGATGCTCCCCTGGCAGATGCCTATCCTTTGGTAACAAAATTTCCTGATGAAGAGGTCTTCACAGTAACAAAAGTGGCCACATGGACACTCTACTTTGATGGGTCGTACACACACAATGGAGTGGGGGCAGGAATCTTGTTCATCGCCCCCAAGGTGATTATATCCTGAAGTCATTCAGGTTGGCTTTTCCATGCACGAACAACATCGCAGAGTATGAATCTCTCATTATCGGCCTTAGGATCACAATCCAATGGAACATCTCTTACTTGAGAGTCTTTGGCCATTCCTAGCTTATCATCAAACAAGTTAATGATGAGTTTTTGAAAAAATATGATAAGTTGTTACCTTATAAGCACATGGTGGATGATTTCAAAAAATGCTTCACCTCTATCTAGTTTGACCAGATCCTGAGAGTGCAGAGTAAAGCAGTTGATGCCATGGCTACAATTGGTTCCCTGATTGACATGCCAAAATATTGAATAGAGTGTGCTTTCTTAGTTGAACAAATCTTAACCCTAACTTATGACATCCCTGAAAGTGAAATGGTGTGCGACATTGTAGGTCCTATGTCACCATGGTATCATGACATTTACACCTACCTTCATGATAACATCTTACCCCCCAATCTTACACATAACCAATGAAAATATTTCATCCAACACACCTCCTGCTGCACTATTGTAGGTGATACGCTTTATCGTCGTGGGTATGATGGGACACTTCTTAGGTGTCTAGATGAGACTGAAGCTCACACTGCATTAACAAAAGTACATAGTGGTGTTTTTGGGGCCCATTCAAATGGCATGGCCTTAGCTAAAAGAATTCTTAGAGCTAGTTACTATTGGCCTACACTAAAGCATGATTCTTGTGAGTTCATGAAGAAGTGCCTACCCTACCAACAACATGCGGATTTGATACATGCTCTTGCTTAGGATCTGCAGCCTCTCATAGCACCATAGCCCTTCTCTCAGTGGGATTTTGACTTAATCAGCAAGATATACCCTCCATCCTTTGATGACCACACTTTCATTGTCACTGCCACTGAGTACTTCACCAAGTCGGTGGAAGAAATTCCACTCTAAAATCATGGGTACTCAAATATCTAAATTCATCCTTTTCCATATTCTCTTTCAATACAAAATCTCATCCACCATCATCATGGATAATGGAAATCCATTCAAAAACCAAGCCATGAAACATCTATGTGACACCTTTCACATTCAACATCGCTGGTCCACGCCCTATTACCCTCAAGGTAATGGTCAAGCAGAGGCTACCAACAAAAAATTGATCAAGATCCTTAAAAAGGTGGTAAACCATACTCGTAGACATTGGCACCTTCATATCCATCCTGCCCTATGGGCCTACCACAATCCTATCTGTGCCACTCTATATTCTCTTGTTTATGGTGACAATGCAATCTTGCCGATTAAGGTTGAGATCCCCTCACTGAGAATATCTTTGAAGAACCTTATCAGTGATGAAGATACTCGGGTTGCAAGACTCAGTGAATTGGAACTCTTAGACAAAAAAATGGATCAAAGCGTACAATAATCTTCAAGCATATTATAATCATCTTAAAAGAAGTTATAACAAGAAGGTCTGCCCTTGTCAATTCAATGTTGGTGATTTAGTTCTTAAGGAGAATCAACATACCCAACATGACCAAGATAAGAAAGGGAAGTTTGAAGCAAATTAGTTGGGGCCTTATGTCATCATAGAAAAATATGGATCAGAGGCATATAGGCTGGCCACACTAGAAGGAGAGCCCCTAGAAGAGCCCATCAACATCATGCACTTGAAAAGGTTTTACACTTAAGTTAGCTAGGTTATCCTATCCTGCAAAAATTTAAAAAAAAAGAAAAGTAAAAAATTATCAAAAATACAAAAAAAATCAAAATCGTAAAAAAAAAAATCCAAAAATAGTAAAGATAAATAATTCATCCTATTGTGAAAAACACCCTCAGTGGCACCTTGGATAGGTACGATTGGTGAAAACATAGTAACAAGTGCCATTTGTATAGGGCTTGATCATTATCTACCTTGCATCCTAGTTACTTTATGCTTCCATTCATCCTATCTTCACATCCAATCCTAGTGTCCTTTCGATCCAGACCTTTCATCCGCATCCCCTTTATCTACCGCTGGATATATTTTGGTTGAGCATTGGACAATCTTCATCTGCTATCCATTATCCTGAGATTTTATCCTAATCTGAGCTTGTGTCGTCTATCCTTCTTGTCAGTTAGTCTTTTTCCTCCATCTAGGAACTTTCATTGTGTCAGTCCTCATTAGGTCTCATTTCATCTTTCATTTGTTGTCCATGACATGACAGGAAGTTATTAAAATTTAAGAAACGTTAATCTGAAATATCACGGTCTCTAGACTGATTTTGGATTTACATGAATTAAATAATTTCATGTCATGTCAGTCCCTTGTGTCCATCTGGCATCCTCCATCTTGTCGGTCCTCCCTTAGGTGTCATCCTGTCATCTCTTTTGCAATGAATCTGACTGCTTACGCCTTCATCCAGTCACAGTCTTTTTCTTCCTTGATGAATATCCTTGTTAGTTTTGTAGTATATGAGATAGTATGGTCTGCAAATTGACTTGGATTAGCCCTCTTGGGCTTCTTTCTATCCCGTCTAGTTAGTCTTTGATCCTTGTTTGTCTTGTTTTTTCTTTTGTCGTTAGTATTTTTAGAACTATGTTTCCCCTGTGCTTTCACGTAGGTAAGGTCGATCATTTGATCCACCCTCAAGGATCCTTTTGGTTCGTCTAGTCTTTTTTTTCCATCACTTGTCTCCATTGTTCTCTTTTTGCTTTTATCCATGGTCTTTTCTTGAACTACGAAGGCTCTACACTATCACATAGACAAGGATAATCTTTGATCAACCCCTGAGCCCCTAGGTCTTTAGGGTGTGTCTGTTTTGTGTCTTGTCTCTTGTGTCTTGTGATCGGGCTGGTTCCTAACAAATGAGATCCACTAGTATTATCAAATTTAGTTAGTTTCACGTATCTTGAGTCATGGAGATCACTTAGTTTAGTCTCCATCTTTGGTCTTAACAGGATGTATCCTTCCTCATCAAACCACATCAATCACATCCACCTTTTGATCCTATGGAAAAGGACATTTGAAATTGATTTATTTCTTTTGATGCTTTTGGTATTTTTTTTTATCATTTGAGCTTCCTATTATAACTTGTCAGAGCTACCATGATCTATCATATTATGGTGCATTTTGACTTGTCAACATAGGGGCATATGTTGATCTTTTCTTTATTTTTGTCTTCTTGGTTGTCCCACGTAGTACCCACCAAAATCCCTATGGTTTTGTGTTATGTTGGGGCATCCTTTTGTGCTTGTGGTTATCCTAATGCTTGGCCTGACCAAGGTCATCATGACTTTGGGGTATTGGGATAACCTTCTTATATGTTGTGTTTTTTTTATGCATTAGAGACTAATCTCCCTTGGTTACACATACCCTGGCGTCTGGTGTCTTATGTTATAGCAAAAATCAGTGCTCCAAAAATGGCAAATAACATTAGGGTTGCATTTCATTTTCCATTCTTTTGCATTGCATTTGTCCCTAACCTATGACCTATGATTTTGGTTGTGCAAACATTCGCCTTCCATCCCCTCTTCTTCTCAAGATACCTATGGTTCTTGGCAGGTGTAGTTTCACACCCATCCTTCATTTTATAATGATTACAGGTAAAGTACTTGCCAATAAGCTAAAGTAAGCATGATACGTACATAAAATAGGCCTACCATCGACTCTCATCACTATGCAAGCCCTTCTTTACACTCATGTCCATGTTGCATTTCATTTAGTTATTAATATTTGTAAGGAATTTAATTGCATCCCATATCCCATTGTAGGTTCATTCCGTCGCATTTCATTCCACGTGCATTATCATATCATGATCATTTAAGTTGTTTAGATTAATTTTAATTGGTTATTCCAAGCATCTTAGGTTAATTATCAATTCATTGCATTAGCATTTTCATATTAGCCTGTCTCATTAATATATCACACGCATCACCTCTTGCATCATTAACGTTAGGTATCATGCACCTCATCCATGTCATCCACATAGGAATAAACATAAATCATCATCAAAATATACATATATCACATCATCATCATAGTCATCCATGATAAAATCACACATACACATGTGCGTAAATAAATCATCCATCACGTAAACACAACATAATGTAAATAAGGGCTATGCCATATCATATGAACATCATAATATAATGTCCATCACACGATCCATAATAAAGCCTGTTACATCATCAAAATACATATTCATCATACACACTCCTGATCATCGAATAAAATACAAGTATAACGCTCTAAACCAAATGTGATATTTTCCACTCTATATTGTACATCCATCATGTACCTATCAAAAATTTGTATCATGTCATTTTTCCTCTATCATCCCTACCCTAAGCTACTTGCATCTAACCTCTGTGGTGAGTTTGGCATTCCCCCCTGCGTGGAGGTGTCTCTCGATAGCTGCTATATCCCCATGTGTGTGTCCCTAGTGACTGAGATGGTGCAGGCATTTGTGGCACTACTTTGAAGTAGGGAGGTACATGTCATGCCTAATTTGGAACCGCCACGAAGTAGGCCAATGTATAATAGCTCGTCTCCCTCATGTACTCATCTCTCTCCATCGCGTGTACCCTAGCCGCATCTCGCTCCATCCTATACCTGTCCTGATGCCTAGTTAGTTGTCTCCTCTCCTGTTCCCAAGTATCCTATGCTAGCATTAGCTGGTCAATTTGTGCCTGCATCTATGTCACCAACCTTGCATCCACTACTATGTCTCTCTCACCCTACAAAGCCTATACCTGTGCCTTTGCTACATCCCTCTCTTGTTGCAATGTTTGCATCTATTCTGCTATAGCGCCCCTCTCCCCCTACAAAGTTTGTACCCATGCCTTTGCTGCATCTCTCTCACCCTGCAAGGTCTGTATTTGCACCATCATAGCCTCCTCTCTCTCCAACACCAACCCTGCATCCCCAACTGTCTGCTCTGCTGCCTCTGCTCTATCACATAGTTCATCTCACTCCCATCTTAGCTCGGTCCTCTTCCTTAGTAACTCTATCACCTATCTCCTTAGATCCTCCATATCTCTCTCTGCCTCCTCTAGGACTTATATAGATACGTGGTCTACCAACTCCCCATGATTCCTCTGTCCCCCTGCCTGTAGTCTGATCACCTCGGCCTGCAATTTGTCCCTCTCTGCCACCAACTTGATCCTCTCTCGCTGCAACTCTCCTAGTTGTCTCTTCAGGTCCTCCCTTACCCTATCAACATTCTCTACCTATATGGCGGCCTGATCTGCTAGCTCCCCATAATGTATTTGTCCCTCTTCCTTCAGTCTAGACACCTCTGCCTTTAGTCAAGTCACCTCTACTCGATACCTGCCCACCTCGGCCCGTAGCCCATCCCTCTTTATCTCTACCTCAAACATGTGTTGTCCTACCTCATATTCCAAGGTCCTGTAACTCCTCTCTCCCTTTGTGTGCACCCTGCTCACCTCAGCTAGCAACCTGCTCCTCTCTACCTCTAACTCCCTGAGTCTCTGCTCTACAATCCACAACCTAACTAAAGCCCCTCTCAATAGTACAACTGGGTCCTCTGGTGGTGGTGGTACATACGACACTATGGCTAGTGGATCCACATCTGGGGCATCTACCTCCATCGCCTCCTCATGTCCCACCCCTCATCGAACCTCTCATCCCCGCTATCATACCCATCAACCATCCTCATCACCTTCTTCCACTTCCCTCTCTCACTCAATTTCTAGGTGTACAAATGAGCAATAGTAATTTCTAAAATTACTATATATTACCTTTTCCCTCCTTTTTAACATTTTTTAAGTTTTGGGTATTTTTACCCATTATTTAACTTTTTTTTTAATTAACTAATCCTCTATCTTTTGCGGGCCGCCATTTCCACATCGTGCGTCTATTTTCCTCCATTCAAAATCCAATCTTCATGTTTTTTCGAGCTCTATCCCATGGTACCCTTCATTTCCTAATATTGAGAAGTTGCATGAGGCCCCTTTTTCTTCCCCATTTGCCCTCTCGAGGGGGCATAACCTATCATTCACCTTCATTCCTCCATCACGACCACTTTCTTGCAAGATCATGGCATCTCTTTTCATTTCCATTCGTCTGGGAAACTTACATATCTTTTCCTGTGTTGGGGCATCATCTTTCTAGTCATTTCCTCTATCAAGTCATCTGCATTTATTTTTCTTCGAAATACTATTATTCTAACAGTATTTTGAAGAGGGGCAAAATATAGACATCCAAATTTGACCACTCTTGTATGGTCAAATTCATCCCCTTTATTCGTCTATTTCATCCCTCCCATCGATATTAATTAAATGATTTATTTAATTATATTCCCTATTTTCCTAAGGTTTCTAAGGTATTTAATTTAATAATTAAATACTTTATTTTTTATCCTTTCCTCTCTAAATTAAATAAATACATCAATTTATTTAATTTATTCATTTGGCCTTTTGAATTTAAATCAATTTTAAATTTATCTTTTTCTCTCCTTGTCCCATCCTCCATAATCTCCCTTTAATCTAGATTAGTTTAATTAATTCATAATTAGGATGTGCACACCTTTAATTAGGATTAATGTCATATCCTCCATAACTTGCAACTTGTCCTTAATCCTTCATTAGCCTCTTTAATCACCTATTTGCACAACTTTAATCATGTGATTAGATCAACCTAATCCCCATGCCATTTTTGGCATACCTCCAAGTCAACCATCATAAATGCCTTCTCCATTTAGCCAAGGCAACCTCTTCCCCATGTGAATTAAAAATTCACATTTATTCCTCCAAAGTTTTTCTCTTCCCCATGTGGATTATTAAGGAATTTTAAATTCTTCATATGTCACATCTCCCACATGGGGACAAGGACCTCCTTTATGAGATCTTGTCTAATTCCCAAGGTACTTTCAAGTACCTCCACTTCACTTTCCTCCTTTACACCTCATTTCCATATGGAAAGATGTGAGGACTTGTGAGTCCTCAATTCATCATAGCCCTTCATCTTGTTCATGGTGGCTAAATCTTGGCCCTCCATTTCTTAGAGGCCTTTCCCCTAAAATTAGAGGATTTTGACATTATTTCATTCATTCACACATTCAAGCATTCAAGCAATCAAGCTCTCAAGCTCTCATACCATTCTCCATTCTTGCAACTTTGAAACTCATTTTGCATCCATTTGGTGTATCCCCTCACATACTCACTTGCATCATTAGAATCTCCATCATCTCAACATTGTTTTGCATCTAGTTTCATGTGATTTGTCATTCAAAGGAGCACACAAATGATCAAATCAACAAGACCAACTAACCAATTGACTTGGGTAAGGTAAGTTATTTGTTTTTATCTTTTCTTTATTCAAATTCAACTAGGCCAAACTTGAGGTGTTGTTTTGTGTTTTTCCTCCTTTGCATTTCATTTGTTTTGCACTATTTTAGGTTAGAAAACACATTGCACACAAGTAGAAACCTTGTGAGAATGAAATGATTAAGATCATGAAGAGACCATAGATGGAATTCAAGTAAGTTGACAAAAAAAAGAGTTGATGAATAAAATCTAAGGATAGAGGATTGAGAAACTATATAAGTGTTAATATAGGTTGGTCACTAAAGAATACTAATTTAATAATATTTGTGTGTAAGAAGGGTGTTGATCATCTAAAATATTTAAGTATAAAATAAAGAGAATGAGGTATCTAGTGCAGGATTTACTAAGGTATGTTCTCAAGTAGTATCTCATAATCAAGAATTAGTAGGTCAAACCAATAGTTGTAATAATTAATGTGTTATGATTTAGAGTCTATTAGATAAATTCCCATAAGATTTTATACTTTGTGTATTTTACTAAAGCACGTTACCCAATCAAAAGGACGCATTTGTGATTTGCATGGTAACAAAAAGAACTAATAAATAATAATAAACTAAATGTAAATTCAATATATATAGCAGATAGGCTACATATAGGGTTTCCTGTGTAGACTGATGCCCTAACCAAGCTAGGGCACACCACTAATGGATTAGAAATGAGAATACCATCTACAAAAATAGCCTTTCCCTCCACAAGCGAAGAACCAACCAAAGTTGGAGGAACGATGGAAGTAGAAATATGAAATTATTTTCTAAAATTTTTGAATGGTTAAATTTTATACTAATTTAATAAATAAATTATGTAATTTATAGGCTTTGATGACACTGTAAGGGAATAGCTTGTAGATTCAAGATAGAGACATCGTTCAAGTATACTATACTTTTGATTTACATAGTATAAGTACACAATTGGCTTACTGGTCTAATTATACGTAATATAATTATAAATGAGGTTCATAGCTCAATTGTACATCGTTGTTTATTAATTGATTGAATGTTGAGACTATTTTATCTACTACTTAGATCATTTGATTAGTAGAACTGAATTAATGTTTTCTTGTGTATACTTACATTCATAATTGTGAGGCATGTTTGTAGTTATTATTAAAAGATATTTTTTATACCTATAGTCTTTTTTACACTACAATGATTGGTTTCACACTTTATGCTCTGATTTACAATACAAAGGCAATAATTCTTCTTCATATTAAGATTTCATCATCATTTGTTTCCTTTGTGACTCATTGGAAATTACGTACATATTGAAATTACCACTTAAAAGATCTCAAAAAAACTTAAAGAGGGGATTCAACATATTAGAAAATATAATAAACTTAGTGCAAAATCAATATATAGTTAGTCGATAGGCTACATATAGTGTGAGATTTGAGCCCTAAACAAGTCACAGACGTGCAAACCACTATTGAGTCATTGTAAAACAAGTTTCAACTATTGTTTAATGGTAAAAGGCTCCTAAATATTAGGTAAAAGTCTCCAAAATCTCACTTATCACATAAAAGCTAGATAAATATTGATTTGACTAGATGGGAACATTCTATTTCCATTTGCAGTGTTTTTTTATCAATTTGATAGTAATCTTTTTTTATTTGTATTGCTTTATGTTTTAAATCTGTATGCAAATATTTCATAATAAGATAATACTTTATTTTTGTAAGGGAAAAATCTATATTTTTCTAAGTTTATTTCATTTCATTATTTGGAGACTTATTATTAATTGTTTAATTCAACCACATGCAACTAGAATTTGCAACACATCCATGCATAATCAATGTACTCTCTAAAATATTAACATACATATAGTTTTCTATCGACGTAGTTCTTGAACCTCCTTTAGGTAAAAATTCTAGTTAAAAGTAGATAGTAATGAAAATAATAATTTAAAAAATAAAAAAATAATTATATTAATAGATATTTGAATAGAAATGTATTACAATAAAAATATTAATTAAATTTTCACTAGAAAAACCTAATTTTCAAAGTGTGTGTCTGCTCTTTAGAGAAGTAGGCTAAACTTTTTAGAGTCTACTAATTCACCCCCCTCTCAATAGATTATTGTGTTCCAACAATCTTCACTTAAGTGAATTAAATTTCCCTTTTTTGCACTTTTACCCACTATCACCATTATCGTTGTGCTTTTAGGGAGGCATTTTGAAGCAGGGAGGAGGTGACACAAAACCCTCTCCACTGACTTAATTTCAACACAAACACAAATTCTCAATTCACTGTGAATTTCAACACAAGTGTGAAAGATACTGCAACATGCAAAGTTGCATTAAAATAAAAAAATCTGCAATTACAAACTAATAAAGTCTCATTGAGACTATGGATGCCACATATTCCCTTTACAACATCATAGAATTCCTTACAAAAATCTGCAACATTCCATAGAATTTCCTGTGCTTCTCAAGCACTACAACCAACCCACATGCACACTCTGTCACTCCTCAAAAATGGTTGCAATAAACTTATTGAAGCCTTCACACTTTGCTGCAATTTCTCCTGAGAGAAAATCCACACCCAAGTTGTGAGTTTCCTGCACTTTGAAAACTAACTTCAAAATGTAAATGAATTATCTTTTATTACCAACTTTTCAAATTTTCCAATTCCATTTCAAACTCAAAAATCATCCTTCCCAAAAAGCCACACCCAAAAGGAGAGAACTTTTAAATTGAAATTAAAAAAAAATCAAAAATCAAACTTCTCACTTGTGCAAGCAACCAGTCTCACATACACTTTACCGGCAGTTTCCAAAATTGAACTCACTCATCAAAGTTGCCAATTTGATCATGTGGGTGCCCATTTTGATAGTCCCTATTTTTTAGAGATTTGTGGTAGTTGAGATTTGATTTCAAAATTAAAATCTCAAAAATTGCCTTTAACTTGCAAAAATTCAAATTTTGAATTTTTGCACTTCCATTTCCTTTGCAACACCTGCTTTTTTGGGCATAATCATTCAACATGAAATGTTAATGTAATTTAATTTCAAATTACATTATTCCAATAATTACAAATATTTGTGGCAACCATTTATTGAAAACCAAATAAATTAAAATATATATTTTTTTGGTTGATGCAGAATTGCACGAGCCCATGGATGCTCTTACATCACATTTCCACCTTAAAAATGCAACTTAACTTAAAAATCCTCTCTTGCAAGTGAAGATATTGTGCCTCCTTTGTTTTTTAAGTGGCATTCCCACATGAAAAATAACAATCTTCACTTCTTAAGTGAATTAAATTTCCCTCTTTTGCACTTTTTACCCACTATCACCATTATTTGTGCTTTTAGGGAGACATTTCCACCTTAAAAATGCAACTTAACTTAAAAAACCTCTCTTACAAGTGAAGATATTGTGCCTTCTTTACAAGCTGGCAAGATCTTATGGTTGCAATACATCTTTGCCCATAAAATATCTTCACTAATTTATGCTAATAAATAGAATAACTTTTCTTATATTGCACATATATTTATATTTAATATTAATTAATAGATTTTCCTTAAATTAAACTTTACTTTTTACTTAAAATAAATTATTATATATTTGATAATTAACTACATATTATAAATTAAAATTTATATTTTAAATTAAATTCTATTTATATATGTGTGTGTGTGTGCATGTGTGTAAATATATATATTGAAAATACATTTTTTAACTATATATTGAAAGAATATTTTTATTATTAGATTTAAAATTCAACAATTAAATACATATTCTAATTTTTTTTTTTTTGATAGATAAGTGCTACCAGAGGGGGTAGCTCCCAAAAATTGATAAGTAAAATGTAGAGTGCATGATAGCCTGGCCAGGGCAACAAAGTTAAGTGGTAAAGGTAACCAACACCCACAACAAAATCAGTCAACTTGTTAAGGACATTCTTAGCTATCAGATTGAGATTTTCCTGCAAGAAGGACATGTAATCAGCAATACTATACTTTTTCTCCACCCCAACATGAAATAAAATGCCAGGCCATATGAAGTTTCTTTTTCTTCGTCTGCCACCTAGGTTAATCGTGCATCAATCCCAGCTCCCGTCGTGCTTTAGTCCTGACAATGTTGATCACTTCGACAGGCAAATCGTCTGGTAGATACACTTTTTCCTCGACCACCAAACCTATGCCCAAGTTTGCCAACGCATCCGCAGCAGAGTTGGCCTCCCTATATATGTGGCCAACCGAGTATGATTCAAGCTTATTCAAAAGGTTTGTTATGATAGGGACCAACGTTGCAATTTCCAACTAGCTACATGCTTCTTTCTGATTGCATTAACACATATCATAGAGTCGCCTTCAATGTCAACATTTAAGATTTTTAGTTTGATACATAAATCTACTCCAATAGCAAGAGCCTCAAACTCGGCTTCATTGTTGATAGCGATGCCCAGCTTGCGAGCCATCGCCCCCACACAGACTCCATTCTTGTTTCTAATCAGACTTCCAGAACCAGCTGCCCCGGGGTTGCCTTTGGTAGCCCCAACAAAATTTAGCTTGTGCCTACCAGGCCTCGGTAACAACCATTTAACTTTTGCTCATTGATTGGTTTGTTTAGCAAGGTCGAGCCGTGGAGGTTTTAGAGCTTTCCAAGTTTTTTGTAGATCATTGTCCCAATTGGAGAATATCGTTTTTTTGTTTACATGGTATTTAGTATTGGCCACTTCACAAATACCATGTTCAATTCGTTTTATGACTTCATCCACGCACATGGCCTTCTCGCAGAATATGCGCCTGTTGCGCTCTTTCCAGATATTCCAAACCACCAATGAGGGCGAGGACAGCCACACGCCACTCTACATATTGTTCCTTTGTTTGGGGGGGTTTGCCACCCCAACGATTCCATAAGCCAGTCCCAACATTTTGTAGCTTGACAAAGCACACAGACCGATGGTCCCTGGATACCATATGTGGGCAGTCGGTCGCCAGTAAGAATCCTTTTATGTAGAGCCGTCTAGAGAAAGGCCCCGGCCTTGGGTAGAATATTTGAGTTCCAACATAGTTGGTGGGGCCAAATCCTAGAAGCATGTTGCATAGTTTGTATTTTGTATCCCATTTTAATCGAGTAATTACCGGAGCAAGCCCCACACCAGAAAACTTCATCTTCCAATGCAGATAGACAAATTCTTCTTTTCTTTAGTGCATCAGTTATTCTTTGTTCTTGCTCTAAGGAGACAAGACTACTATCCAGGGGAATCCAACCAAAGCTGCCATCCACTTTTGAACAAACGTAGTCCGCCACCTGCCACCCATGCCAAATAATCACATTATTTGTCCATTCACCCCAAATACATATTCTAAATTAAACTCTATATTTTAAATTAATTATTTTCTATATACTTTGAATTAAATTATATTTTATTTATATAAATTTTTTATTTATTTTGAAAATTTATATTTTAATTCTATATTTTGAATTAAATATATTGAACAAGTTAACTTTAATTAATATATTGTTTTTTAAACTATATATTAAATATTCTTTTTCACTATATATTAAACAAATAATTTTATTTTATATTTAAAATTCAACGTTTAACATTACATTTTAAATTATATATTATATTTTTTTACAATTTATAATTTACATAAAAAATTACATATCAATTAATTTTTATTTCATATTTTACATAAATAAAAATATATATAAAGCAAATAAATTAAAATAAATATGGACAACAAAATTAAAAGTTAAAAAAAAATTAACTTGCACTCCTATTAAAAAATACATAAAAGTCTCCTATCACATAAAAAATAACTACATTCCTATTTAAAAAACTAAAACAATATTCAAACACATTAAAGCTGTGTCTGGAATGGGGTAAAAGTATTTAATCTATAGTGCTTTTGATTTTTTTTTAGACTGCACGGTGCGCATAGACTAGACCTCATGGCCAACGTCCTACAACGATTTAGCCAACCAAAGTAGGACCCCAACCCATAGTGCTATTGATTTTTGCTATTAAAGTGCTGTTTCTGTTATTTTCTTTAAATTCATTAATTGATTGGTGAGATTTTTGCCGGGGTTTTGGCTTTTATCATTTATAAACTTAAATCAGTCACCAATCTGCAGAAGAAAAAATTAAAATCACTTATAATGTTTGAGATGATCCAGCAATGGGAAGAAGAGAGTAGCGGCTTGTCCTGGTGAGCAGGTGGCATTGTTAAAAGCAGTTCACGTGGCTTGTTTCTAAGCTACAGGGCAATAAGGTTAGGTGGCATTCTTCATGGCCAATTCGGCCATTTTCTGCCCCATGCTTCATTCAGCCCAGGCCCGCATGAAACCTCATTCTTCAGCACATTTTACTATTTTACTTCTGCTATGAGCTGCAATACTGATTTGAAATATCAAAGGTACCTTCCTCCTTTTTATTACTGCTAGGCATCTGAGTTTTATGAATTGTACATAGCGTTTAGCAATCTTGGATTCTCTTAAATCTCCGTCACATTTCATTCTCGAATTCTATTTGCAATAATTATGGATTTTGGAAGCTTAACAGTGTATTGTTTCCTGTGCTACTTAGAGATCCATAGCTTGTTCGAAAGCATCTGTTTTAGGCTTTTAGCCCTGGCAGCAAGGCGCTGAACTATTTGATAAAATGCTTTGGTAGAGATGTATGAAAAATGTGGTAGCACAGACAAAGCAACGAACTGTTTGGGAAAATGTCTCAAGTAAATGCGGTCTCGGTGATTGGAATGCCATGGCAAGTCATAGAGTGCGTTTGCACAATTTTCTCTGCAAGTGACGGTGATGTGCTGATTTACAATTATGTTTGGTATGCTCTGCATTCTACTTGCCGGGCAGAATTTGGGGATTGACAATAGGTAAGAGATAAAAGAGCAGTGTTTTATTTTTCCTTTTCTGGCAATTGACAGATTTATTATTTTTTTGACATGGAGGCTTTCATTGTCAGGTAGTCCCTAGAATATGAATTTTTGCTGGCGACCTGTTCCTTTCAAATGGGTGGAGAGAAATTGATGTAAATGTTGACAAGAAGAACAGTCTACGTGGTTCAACGAGCACGGGTAAGTGTCAAGGTTTCTGTATATATTGAATTCAAAATTTCCTTGTTCATTAGGCTCAAGGAAAAAATTCATGCCACTCCCATTTCTGATGTGCGAATACCCTTTGTTACAACCAAAGGTTCTAATTAGACCTAGGAATTGAATCTTGTAATTTTGTTACATCTTTATATTTATCATTATTTCTCAGTGGGAAAAACAGTTTTTATTCTTTCTTACAAAATTGGTAGATCAATTCAGCATCTAATTGTAAATCTATTTTGTAGGAAAACAAAATGTGACCAATTTGACTACAAATGCATGTGGACCCAAAAAAATCCTGCCTGCGCTGCCCACTGTGCTTGCATCTGATGACGACAGTAGCATGCATTCGAGTAATTCTATGATTTTGGCTGATCATCGAACTAAGAGAACTGATATTTTGTACAAATTCAGGCAGTATAAAGGTGGATAGAACATTACCAACAAACACTACTGCGCTGTAAGTCCTTTGCACAACCTCATCCCGATGTGAAAATTACCTCAAAGTCGAAGTGTACTGAACGAATCCATTAGTGGCTTTTTTTTAAAGATTCAAAAAAGAAAAGACACGCAATACAGATGACCTTGAGATCCCCAATGTGAGAAACGTTAAATACAAGGGGATTTAAAATCACCATGCTGTCAAAATGCTACACTCCACTATCCAACCCAATATTTAAGGCTTAGTCTTAAATTTTCTCTTTGGGCTTCCTTTTGGCAATTGGATTACCATGGAATTGAAATATTTTGAGTGTTGCTGGTTATATACCAAATCAAACCTACTTGGTCTTGAAACTACATGGACTTATATTTGTACAATAATGTTTTATGTGATTGATTTCTTCATTATTGCATAGTTTTTATAGTCTTTAGATTGCCTAAAAGCAATAAAAATGCAACCCAAGCATTGAGTTACTTGATTCTGACCATAACAATTTCTATGAATCTGATAATTATCACCTTTTAATCATTCTCAATATTTACATGGGAAACTGATTTTATTTTCTGCTTTTGCAGTCTGTTGGCTTTACTGGTGTTCCTGGGCTCATTCTTGCTGTTCTGTGGTTTACTGCATTTGGCTTGGCCTTTTTTGTGCATTATTTCTACAGTCAAATAATTAAAGGAAAACAACGCCGCTTACCAATCTTAAATGGGATTTCACTTCTATTGATAATTCTTTTTACATTTGCTTCAGCATAATTATCTATCCATCTGTTATATCCTCCATCAACTTTAGTTTTTAATTTCCAAAATCTATGCTTATATTACTAAGTATACTTGACATGAAATGGTGACTGATATATCCGGACACCTTAAGACTTCAGAAGGAAATAGCCTAAACTTAAAATTTAGAATTATTTAGCATAATAAAAAGTCCTCTTTTGTACCGAGATGTGTCTTATTTAGTGCTGTGGATGACCACAGATCACATCTTATATGTAGAAACACATCAATGTGTACAAACTATGACATGATGCAAACTTGGTTGTTTTCTCACAGTTTGCTCTCAAGCTTGTATACGTTGTACTTACCTTGTAAACTCCAACGCTTATTGTGATTTATTTGATATTATATTGTTTCAATCTGGATTCTCAAGTGTGCTTAAAAGTTAGAACTGTACATGATTTGGATTTAATTGTTGCTTTGCAGAGTGGGATGCATATCGCTTTCCTCGGCGCAGGATAAATTTCATCATGTGATGTCACATTCCATTGATTTTATACTTAAACAGTCAGATTTCCTAGTTGAGAAGCTTAGGAATGTCAAATGGTACCCACCTTAGTTGTGGTAGCTGGTGCAATACTGCTCCTAGTCAGTATTGGTCTACGTATGCACCCTTCTTTCTCTATCTCAAACACATGCACACAACTGAAGCTGAAATAACTCTTTTTGCTTCTTGTTTTCACACTTGTAATGTTTAAAAGTTTTGATGTTTAAACTGATGTTTGTGATGATTATGATTCACAGCTTTGGTTGCTCTTGGTTTTAGGAATATTGTTTGTGTGTAAGTTCTATTCATTTCCAAGTTTTACCATTTTCCCTTTGAAAATTTAAATTTGGTTATTGTAAAATATACAATATTTTTCTTTATCTTAACTTACATAATTCTATGAACAAAATTTCCTCTCCTGGCAGACTGATTATTACTGGATGGTTACTTGTGGCAGTCACATTCATTCTTTGTAGGGTGTTCATTGTACTTTACAAGTAGGTGGCCATTTTGTTGAATGCAAGCTCATATATAGATGCTTACATTTGTTAAAATTATACTGTTGAAAACTGAAGTGTGTTTTTCAAGTTTGGTAGCCGCTTTGATTTGATGGTAGAGTAAGAATTCATTGAGACATTTTATTACACATGGCTTAAATTGTTATCTTATTCTGCTACATATTTACATATACTTTATTGCCATCGCCCATTAGCTTGAGCATCAGTTACTATTAAGTTCTTTGTGATCTTGTTTCTCCTTTACAATTGTTTATTTTCTTTGTATCTATAGCAATTGACAAACAAGACAACACCATCACACCTCCACCTAGCTAAAAAGCTATTTGCAGCTTAGCACATGTACTTATGCTGCACTATTGCAATATAGAAAATTGCACCAAAATTTGCATCAAGCGTCATTCTTTAGTAACATATTGTTGACAAGTACATTGTGAAAAGCTTTAACCCTTCACTACTAATTGTTTCTGATACAGGATATCCAACATTCTCTATAGTTTTCTATATGTCAATCTCAATGACAATATCAACCAAACATGGTAAGCATATGAATTGTAATTTCCATTTTTTATTAAATGTTTGCATTGGTTTTCCAATTTGTTACTTGCACTTTGTTACAACCTTTTGAGAACATGCACTTTTCGTGACAGGGAAATCTGAATCCAGAAGAGTACAACATACCAGCACAGAAAAAAGTACAGATTTTCAATGCATTAACAGCAATAATAACTTAAAAAACAGATATTAGCTTCAGCATTTAGTCACAATTGAGTTAAGACATGGAATTATACTGTGCTCTCAAAAATTATGCTTTGTAGCAAAATTATTGATAATTTATTCTACCTTTGCATATTGTTTTTACACTTTTGAACTATGTCTCAAATGCAAAACCATTCAATTTGGCATCATTGGTTTCTTATAACAAAAAGTTCTAGAACTCTTAAACAACTCTAAAAATGCACTCTGTTTCTCATGAATGAATAGGTTTATAATTCCGGCTGATTCCATGAATGTGCAATCTGCATAATTTTTTAACTCTTTATATAATATGAGAAACCAAGGCAGGTAATATTGACAAGCTTCCTCCTGAAGCAATCAAATCTCTTATTGATGGATACTGTGATGTTTCTTACAAGGGTAAAATATTCCTCTTTTCAGGACAATTCAACATTTTATTTACCCTGTGCTACTTTCTTAGTTGCCTAGTTGACTACCTTACTGCACTACACCCATTGAAGTGCTGAGACATAATACCAAATCAATTAGATGGCTGAAAAGGACTAGGTCCAACCTTGTAGTTCTCCTTATATATCTCTTAGACTTGTTGTGCCGAAGAACCTAAGGTTTTCTAAATTGTGATTCTAGCTAATTGGTCTATGATAATTGATCTTGTAGCATGCTTTTACATGTCTTTATTTACAAAATGTCTGAAACTAGTGTGTTAATTGAACATTTGAATTAGTGATCTTGTTCATAATTGAAATTTGCAGGACCTTTACTTGCTGCATATTTAGTATGAACAGAGATTCGTTTAGACTATATCTAGGTTTTCTAAAACTGAATCTGCCTTAAATTGTGTATGACAATTGATCTTTTTGCATGCTTTTACATGTATTCGTTTATGAGATGTCGAAGATTTGTGTATGATAATACATTTGAATTTGCTATCCTTAAAGAATTGTATAGGGGTTCTTTTGTTTTGCTTTATGTTTCTAAATATTCACAGACTGTTTGATTCAAGCAACGCCAAGAATCATGAAACACAACTTAACAAACCCAACAAATTCCCAAACACCCAGTATTACTTAAGGCAGGGACTCTAACTGGAGCACGGCTCTTGTTTGTCGAAGGTATTTACAAATAAAGTTTTTGTTTTCTTCATCAGTGCAAGCTGAGCTCTTGAGGAAAGTTGTGCAAAGGTAACACACAATAGAGAGATAACAACATCTCACTATATAAAGGGTATCATGCATCTTGTGACAATACCACACACGTCAGTAGGAAACTATGAATCATTCATTTGAGATGAAGTAAATTAAATAAACAATATGATAGGATTTATTAAAGCATAATATACATTTATTATTTTTCATCATTAAAGCATAATATGCATCTATTATTTTTCATCATTAGAGTCATTTGTCAATTCATTACTTCAATATACAAGCATAAAAGAGAGAGGGGGAGAAATATATTAGCTCATGATACACAAAATGCTAATTCATTTATCATTTTATGAAAATGTGCCAAAAAACAATCATAAATAGTTTACCAAATGAAAGTAAACATTTATCTTTTCTCAAAAACTCCTATTATCTAGGAGATAAGAATCACTACAATTAATCTCTTCTCATATCATTTATAAGAAAAAATAACATTAAGAAGAATAATGACATTTATTTTTATTACCTTTCAATAACATGTATAATTAACAAATCCGACTCTTTAGGTTTTGTGGTCTCATGTTGCCTCATGTGATGTGGGGTGTGGTTGGGCAGTAATAGCAGTGTTCAGAAATATTTGCTACTTCAACTTTATCTCACATTTGCCTATAAGATATATCTTGGTATTAAAGAACTTTCTTTCTAGGATTGAATCTTTTATGCTGGTCAAAAGATTAACTTGTGTTCCCTATGATATGTCAATAGCTCAAAGTGGAAGTTACCGTGTGATATATCTCTTCCCTATTCTAAAGGGAAGTCCTCGAGAATGATGTTATTATTGGAAGGCGCTATCGGATAGGCAGGTGAAGATTAATTTTGATAGCACAGCTAAAATCTGGGACGGGATGGGGGAGTGTTCAGAAATTCTAATGGTAGGCTCATCTCTGCACTGGCACTCCCTTTGGGAACCTAGACAAACCACTTTCCAAAGGCAGCTGCAACTTGTCATGGTATCAAGTTGGCACAAAGGAAAGGGTATAGGAGGTCTGGTTGAAGGGTGACTTCTTGAATGTTATAAACAATTTGAAAAATGTCTCTCCTCCTTCTTGGACGATTGAGGCCTTGATTAGGGATTCTATTAATATTATTAATTCCTTTGATAATGTTTATATATCCCACATTCTGAGAGAAGGGAATAGGCTAGCAGATTTATTTTCCAATTTTGGTGTTCATTATAGTAAGGAGTGGGAGTTAAATGACCCAATTCCTTTTGAGGCTTCGATCATTATTAATAATGAATGCTAATCTTTTGTGGATCTCTCTTTACATGAAGGGTTGTTTTTCATTGATCATGTGTGTGATTATCATGACTAAGGATGTTAAAGGTATGAATATAAGTGGTGGCTTTCACAAGGCATGGTGTTATATTTAATTATTGCATATCTATCTGGTGGCTAGCTTTGCACAAATTTTGGAAATTTCTTGCCTTTGTTTCAAGAGACTTTGGCTCTTTTATCCTATTTTGGGTTGTGTTTGTCTTTGTTTCAACTACTTTCAGCTGAGTGTTTGGTCTCTGTGTGTCAAGTTTTCTACTATGGGTGGGGACAAAAACCGTGAGGATCCAAGGTCTTGTGATACTGTGAGGCAGAAGAAAGAGGTTTGGGAAATCTTAGAGAAAGGTGGACTTACTGTGTACATGGAAAAATTGCATGGAAATAATCCCCAGGTCACCAACTTGGTGGTTCAAGGCTGGAAGGAGAGATTCCTAAATCTATGTGGGAGGGAAATTGTGGTGGATGAAGAACTTATTTTTCAAATGACTAGCCTGGCCATGAGGGGTATAAAAATTTTTAGAGATAAAAAAGAAGCACAGGCTACGAAGGCAATTTTCTTCAAAGGCAAGGAAGTTGTTGACTTGTTGCCAGCTAAGAGCGGTGGGTTTCAGAGGAGTTCTTTGAAAGAGCTTTGGGGTGATGTGGTTGACAAAATCATGAGGTATGTTACTTTGGAAAGTATAATATGATTAATACTTATCATTTTCTCTTGTTAAACCATTTTAGGCATAAGAAATGGGTGTCTTTTCCCTATTACTTGCTAATGTCGCTAGATATTGGGATTAAGGATCATTTGAAAAACCCCAAGAACCCTATTTTGCATGTGGCATTGATTATCCTTATCTATGAGCATGTTAAAGCCCTTGAGGTGCAAAAAAACTCTGTTGCTCTGAAGGATAATACCGTTGATCCCTGGGAGGGTTATTAGACTGATTCGGGTGATGGAAGGGGTGGTAAGAAGTCAAAAAAGAGGAGCTTATTTTGAATAAGGATTCAGATTCGGATAGGGATGTTGATGTTGATTATGTCCTGGATTATTATGCTTCTCTAGAGGAGGGTCACATTTCCCCTATTGTGGGTAAGAGTGGTAAAAGGAAGTGGGGGTTCAAAGTGAGCTACACAACATGCAGTGAGGATGTGGAGGAGATTGCTCTGGTTAGGAGGGGTAAGGGAAAAAGTGACCTTTATGGGAAAGATTCTTCTCCTCCCCCAGTGACCAGAATTGTGTAGGATATGGAGGATGAAAGATAGAAACAAATGGTGTCACGTGTGGACCTTCTTCTGGAGAAGGGTGTCCCTCTAACCCTGGCTGGTGGTGTTTATGGCAAGGCTTCTCCAAGTCCTATTATTGGGTTGCTAAAGCAAGGTAAGGAAAGGTTCGTGGGTGTTGTGGTGGTAGGTACTAGCAAAGAGGAAGAGGATAGGTTGTAAAAAAGGAGGGATGCTACAAAGGAACTTGCTTGCTCAATCTAGATGTTGAAGACTCTCGTTCCTATTGCCAAAGGTAAGGAAGTTTCTAATCAGAAATTTCTTGCAGTCCTTTTTAATGGGGATATTGATGTGGGAAGCGTAGTGAAATTTCGATAGGGAGGAGCTATAAGATGTCCAGGCTTGACATTGATTATGTTAATGTCTTGTTTAAACTGTTTAAAAAGTGGTTTCCACGAGATCCAATAAGGACTAATATTAGAATAAGGGGGGTATTGCTAGCAAGGATGAGGATATCTCTGTCCAAATCCAAATTTATAATTTGGTGGAGTCCCTGAATATAGTGGCTTATTCTGTGGTGGAGGAAACCACTAATTTGAAAAAGAATTGGGAAGGCAAATTTTCCTTATTGGAGGAAAAAATTGATAAAATTTGGAATGTTGTGATGAAAATGAATGATGCCTCTAAGGTTGTGGATACTATGGTTGGGGTTAAGAATGTGTTTGGAAAAGGAAAAGGAGAATGTGTTTGGTGTTGATACTATGGTTGGGGGTAATATGTTGACTCTGGATTGGGAGAGCAAGAAAGCTATTAGAAAGGGTATTGTTTTGAGTGAGGTTAAGACCCCCAGTGGGTTGGGGTTAGAACTAGGAACATAGTATTAGCTCAAAGGCTGGGGCCTCATTTGAGGCCTAAGGTAATGTGAAGTATTGCACAAGTTGGTTGTAGAATAGGCCTTTGGAAGAGTTGTGGAGATCTGAATAATATGTAGATGTTGTTGTTTGGCTTCCCATATTTTTGGCTATTTTTGGTTCGTGTTTGTTATTAAGCTAGATTGATTGCCGGGTTTATGGTCTCTTCTTTTTCTTTTAGGCTGCTTCTTTTTGTAAAAGGTTAGGGCCTTCAAAACCCATCTTTTTACCTCTAATCAATAACATGTATAATTAATATTATTTCCTACATATAGAAGCAAACACAAATATAGAGATATACATGATGAACACATTTTGGGACCATTCATTCACCCAAACAACTATACAAATTAAGAGAGATGGGAAAATTATAACATGATTTTTTATTGATCTCTTAACAATACATGGTAATCACTAAACATTACTTTTACATAAACACACCAATGAGTCATTATTCCACATACCATCTTAATCTAGTGAAAACTTCCTAGTGCTAGCATTCTCTGACTTATTTCAATCCCTATGATTATTTATCTCCTTCAAATCAAACAAACAATACAAAGGGATAAAATTGAATCAAAACTTAATTATTTTAAAATATCGTAAACACACTCTTAGAACATCCTAGATCACTAACAAACTATCAAACAGCCTTAGGAAGAACTTTAATCTTTCAAGCATTGATAAAAACCATATTTTAGCTATTTGGGAAGGATTCCTTCATACATGGAAGGATTTTACTTATCTATAAATATTATTTATCTGATAAAATATAAAGATTGTGAAGATGGATTACCGTTTGTTGTCTCATAGTCTATCACTTGCTATGGTGAATACTTTAGTAGAAAACTAACAAAATATTTTGATACATGCAACAAGTGTGTAATTTTAACAAAAAAATGAACTAAGGTAATAAGAAATGGTTTTTCTTGTTGAACTTATATATAATGGGAAACCCATTCACAAAAAAATTAACATGATAACTTAAAGTGAAGCCCCATGCTAATGTTTTAGATTTATGTTTCAAATTCAAACTAGATAACTTGTTACATAAGTTTTGATTTAAAAATATATGGTTTTCCCATAAACTCTTTCAAATATAAATTTATCCAGCCATGCATTTATAAATCAAAATCTCAATTTCAAGAATTATGAAATTAAATAAAAAAAATATCCATGAGTCACTTAAATGGCCTTAACATGCTCAATATCCATTTTCTCCTAAATTGATAAACAATATGTAGTTCACCATTTTCATCATCATTCCATAAAGTATATGGTTAAAAAAAATGGATTTTAATTAGATTTAGGTAACAAAGTCCATTAAACCACTTGTTGAACCATTTCAACATAATATATATTTTTAAATCATAAGATAGGAAAGAGATCTCTAAGTCTCAGTGGCTCCCAAAGTTCCAAGATCTAAGTTGACATGAGTAAGGCCACCTCCTAACCAATGTAAGCTCTTAAAAATTACTCCACCTTTCTTAAGAGATAATTAAAATATGGATCCATAAATAAAAATCATAAAGATCGCTTGTGAAAACATTTAAATTCAAATTTAATCCTAGACCAAGCTAACCTTCTTCCAACTAATTATTACACATCAAATTTAATGTGAAATGCGTGATATGCATGTTATGGTGTTCTATAAAAGGATAAAACCTAACTCACTTTAAGATCCATCAAACATCTTTGGTTATAATCATTGCACTATCACTTTGATAATGCCCAAATCTAAGGATATTGATGGGTAAAAATACACCCTTTTGTGTTAACAAATACAACACAAATCATGTTACAATGCTGATGCACATGCATAATTTTTTTATTCACGCATGAATACACAAACACAAACACCTAATACACACAAATGAGACATGTAGATAATAAAAATAGAGAGATGATGTCATCTCACTATATGAAGGGTGGCACACATCACAATGCAACACTACCACACACATTAGGGGTAGAGTACACATCATTTATTTAAATCATTATAAAATATAAAGAGATTAAGTAAATTTTATAAGCAAGATGATAGTTATCTTTTTCTATTATTATATAAAGCATAAGATACATCTATCATGTTTTCACCATTAGATTCACTCATTAATTCATTATCTTAATAGATAAATATAAAGAGGCAAACACATATAGTATACTTTATATTTTCTAAAGAACTTCTATCAACTAGGAGATAGAGTCACTACATGTTATACTTGATCTCTTCTCATATCATTCATAAGCAAAATAATGTTAAGAAAGAGAAGTAACAACATTCCTTTTTACTACCTTTCACTGACATGTATGATTAATATTATGTGTTATGTACATAGGAGAAAACTCTTCTTTATGAATGAAGAGAGAGGGTACTTTTACATAAACATGGTAATGAGATGGTATTCTTTCACATACCATTTTAATCTAATGCACATAGGGAAGTACTAACATTCTCTAAATTATCTCAATCCACAACACACAATCCTTTATTTTTGTTTTATCAAACAAAAGTAAAAGAGAAAAAATATTAAATCAAACCTTTTAATCATATTACAATATGCACAAACACATATTTAGAACATCTTAGAACTGTTAGCTTATTTTTCACTTGGTTTAAATAATCCTTCCAAACAAGCCTTCGAGAGTTTCATAAAATTAATTTTTTAACTCCAAGCCTTTAGGTATTAGGCACTATAAAACAAAAGAAAACAAGCTAATGTTAACATCACACCAAGTTTCTATGCCAAGAAGGGAGGGAAAGAAAAGAGTTAAGTTTTTGTTCTTTCTTTTCAACTATTCACCCATGTAGCTTAGAAAACATGAGCAAATTTAAGGTTTTCAATTTAGCATTGAAGAGCTTTGCTCACGTTGTAGAAAGAGACACTACAATTTCTTCTTGAAGAATGACCATGTTGTAGTATATATGCAAGGAGGATTTATCACATTGCAAGGTGTTGGAGGCTTTATTGGAGCTCATTAAGGTTACCCACATTGTTAGACTTGTGCATCTTTCCTTATTTTCTACCAAGTATGCCTCATGTTGCTAAGTATGAGGTCTTGCTGAAGGTTTCTTTTAATATATGAGTTCATAGAACATAGAATAAAAGAGCACAAAGATCATGTATCACTTTCACATGCATTTGTTTCCCAAGATCTCCATGCTAGTTCATGTGCTTTCATAGTTTAAAGATAATAAATCTTCCCTATGATAGTTATAAGATTTTGAATCATAGGTTATGGATAAATATGGAATAGTATGTGTAATTATTTTTATTTTGAATTTGTATTGTGGTTGTCTAAAGACTGCCAAAACTAAGTATATTGTTGAAACCTTATCAAGGATATTACCTTAAAAGCAGATTGATGATCAAAGAGTCAAAGCTTAATAAGGATTGAGAGCTATGAAGTTGAATGAACCATTGTTATCTTAGAAAGTGTCAAAACCATTGTCAAAATCACCAAAAAACCCTTGCCAGTATGTATTTGCTACTTTTAGTATAAAAAAGGCCTACACAAAGATTTGTTGTGATGAGAAATTAATGTACTATCTTTTGTTTATATCTTAATACAATGTTCTATTGTTTTCCACTGTTAAAACCAAAGAGAAAAGTCTTAGTCAAGTCCCAATGTTATGAGAGGTTGTCCAATACAAGGGCCATTGAAATGCTTGGTACATGATATTATGGAGTTAATATGAGGTATAAAAGAAAATGTTAAGAGATTGAGGATAGTCCTTGTGTCCCTTGTGAAATGTCAATACCTCTATTTCAATTGTCCAAACCCTTGCTTAAAAGGCTATTGCTACTACTAAATATCATCAACAGTGGTAGAAAATGATAAACCCTACCCATATTGAAAGTTTAAGTGTGTTAATGATTACACTTATTATGCAATGAGAAGCACAAGAGATTATAGTGAGAAACTATATAGTCATTATTTGAGAATGATAAGACAATAGTCTTGTCAAAGCTCTTTGTGGACAACATCATGGGTAAGAAGTGTTTAAGCACAATACATCTTCAAGTTGTGAGCTTGTGTTTTGTATTTTCATGTGTGAAAAGTCTTCAAAGTTTCCTCAAGTCACAAAACAGTCACATCAAGACATCTAAATGACAAGAGTACAAAGGACCAGGGTTATAAAGAATAGTGGAAAGTAATGGTGATAGGTCATATACAATGTCTAATTTCCTGCTCTATTGATATTGTTAAAACCTTGGAAAATTTTGTTTTCCCACCAAATATAAAGGTTTTGTGAGTCTCTTGGGCGTTTGGGTTTATCATTGTTACTAATAAAAAACATAAATAGAAAGACGACCTAGACATGTCATAGAATAGTCAAAAGGTCAATATCACAAAATAGGGCATCATAAGGAAGGAGACAATGGAATGTTCTATGAAGAGAAATGCAAGGTGAAGAGATGAAAAAGACACATTAGTATAGATGGAAGATTTAAAGCATCAAGTGATTATGATGGTAGTACGGTGAGGGTTTCACAATGTGAAAGTACTAGAGAGATAATAAAGTGACAATATTTTGAAGAGACACTAAACATGGTCAACAAAAATTTAAAGCATCAAGGATAAGCCCGCTGGCATATGGATTGGGGAGATTGTTAAGGTATGGCTTCTAGTTTTTCATTTATGGCAATTAAGGTCATTATTCCAGTTCGTAGATCAGAATTGGTTCATACCAATAGGAAATGAAGAGAATAGTGTTCTACCAGTAGAAAGTAGAAAGAACAGGGTATTCGGTCAGTTAGTCGATCTGTATGCTTCACCGGATCATCATTTTGAGTTGTGGATCCCTATAATGGTTTTCTAAGAATATACAAGCAGCCCTATTGCTAAGTCTTGTGTTGTTGCATTAATCGCGTACAAGTAAGGAGATTTGGCAAAATGATTTTTTCTCACCTACTTGCTCATTGTGGCTGACCTAGTGAATGTAGTGTACAAGTATGTATAAGGAGTAATTGTTTACAGCTTTTCATGTTTAAGCATTTTTTGGGTCCTAGTTATGTCGTATCGATCAAAAGGTGTGCATATTAATTGTTCAAGTGATTTCCAATGGACAGGAGAACATTTGTATTTTGTTCAGAAGTTGACATATAGTGGCTGAATTCTCGCTTAGTAGATATATATGCAAGTTCTGAGCAATACATTTTGGCATGTATGATGTGTATGAAGTGTGTATAGAGCAGAGCAAATGTGTAGATGTGTGTGAGAATATCAGAAGATTCAGTTGAGCACATTTTGATAGTATAGAGGAGGATTTGATGGCAGAGCAGAGCGAAGTGTAGATTCTAACAAAAGATTCAGAATTTGATTCATGAGCTTCACCAGAACTGAAACCTGGAATTATAGATACTATCTTCTTAGTTCAAACTTTTTGTTGTAATCACAACATGGTAAGGCAAATATCTTCCATATTTTGAGTAGTGAGCTCTAGGCAAGGTTCATACTTTTAATAGAGTATAATTGTGCATTAATCTCCATTGTGGTTTTTCCCCTAACAGGGTTTCCACATAAAAATATTGGTGTTATGGTATTCTCCTTGTTTCCTTGATGTGCTTGCATGTTTATTTTAGTTTAAATGATGTGAATGGTTTATGATTTCAACTGAAGTTTAAATATTGTTGAACACTGATTCACCCCCCTCTCAATGTTCCTTGAGTCCAACAGCCTTCATGACACAAAAGGATGACAAAGCTTATAAGGTCAGAATTGATAGTTATAAGAGGCCAATTTTGTGACGCCCAAAACAAAATCTTGAAGATAAAGAAACTTTCAAAAGACCAAATGAATATCATTTGAATTAGAAAAAGATCCAAGAATAAATTTTGCAAAATAAACCTATGATGAAAGACATATCCGAGAACAAGGGAAGAGAGTATAAGAAATTCTCCAAACCCTACGAAATTCAAAAAAATGTATGATACTAGAAGATGTATTTATATGAATAACTCTAGTTTCTTGTTAAAATAGATCACACAAGTTTAAAATGGTTGGGTATGGTCTAGAAATAGAATGATAGCCCTCATGAAAAATGTCGACATATATAGAAATGAACCCTAAAGAAAGAAGAAGATTCAATTAGAAATGACAATAAATTTCAAACTAAGATATGTTAAGACTCAAGAGGCCATCTCCTAAGTGGAATTTCATGGAAAAAGTATGATAGTTCTTGTAAGCAAGGGAACATGAAGCATATCACTGTTTAATGGAATGAGGACTATTATGCCAATGGGATAGGTCAAAAAAAGTAGATAGGATAGTCAACATAGTATCACAAATCTTGCATAGAAATTGAGAGTGATAAAGCCAAAGGGTGAAAATGCTAACACATGGATAAAATAATCTCATGACATTCATCACATAATAGTCATAAGGGTAGTGCATTTGTGCATGGAAGTGTCAAGATACCATGAATGAAAAATGTACACTTAGATAACCTTGAGATGACAATTTGCATGGTAATGGTAAGAATGATTGGATATTGAAAATCTCAATGCTTAATGTATGGCATGCCACTAACTAAAAAGGTTAATAATGGCATACTTGAATTGTGCCAAAGTACATCAACAAAGAAAGTGTCACAATATGATAATTGTATGATATTATATTGAAGGAAAATTAAAAGGAGTGAAGGATCTTGAACAAAAATGAACTCCATAAGATAGTCATAGGGCTAGAAAGAGATAAGCATAGTGAAGAGGAATAAGAGGATAGTGCCGTAAGTAAGGACAAAGTTTCTACAAAGGAAAGAACAATCATTATGAAAAATAAGATGATATTAAAACCTTATAAACTAGCATTCTACAAGGTTCCGTGTCAGCTAGTGATGAACATTGCATAGAGTCAGTTTATGAGAAGCAACAAACCTAGTGACAAAGCCAAAATAGAGGGTAGTGTTCATGACAAAGGTTAATGCAAGGGATGGTGATATATGTTTAGTGAAAGAATGAAGATAAAAAAGGGCCATAAATGAATGGAATATTTAAAATTCAACTCCTAGGAGTTACACTATGCCCTCCCTCCTTGTACACATGCCCTATAAACATGCATGAAGAGGTTATGATAGTTAAAATATTTACCGTCCAATTAAGAGCAAGTTGCAAGCATATTGGGAAATTTGGGTGACGTAGGGAGCAGTTGAGGGTATCTACGAGGTAGTTGAGCAAGTCATACACACTTCTAGACATATAATAACCTATCAAAGGGGGTCTTCATAAGGCAAGTAAAAGAACACAAAGGAGTCTTCAAAATATAACACCATGGAGTAGGTATTTAGGAGCATAAGGTAGAGTAGCAGCTAGGCACCCAAGAGAAGTTTAACGAAGTCAAAAGGACAAGACACATGTCATCTATCCATTATAACAAGCTACTAGATGTTAGGGAGGGATGTCTAGTTTCATTTTAGTTAGTTCTTGCATATTTTGAAACAACATTGTAACTATAAGAGGTTATTTTTTGTCAAAACATTGTACTGTAACTCAAAAACCAGTCACTTCATGACTGGAAGTTAATGTAATTTCATCATTTTAAATAAATTTCAAAGCATTTGTAGTATTATACTATTGTAAGACACCTTTTTATCAATGAAATCAAACATTTTTGTCCTTCTCAAATATATTTTTTTGTATGAAATCATAAAGTGATTGATATGGTTTTGTGATATTTTAATATGTCCTCACTTTCATGTCTCATTTCAATATACCTTTATGCATAAACATGTATATTTTATGTAGGTTAAAGGTTATGTTATTTTTATACAAATATTGATTGTGAAAACATTTTATTTCCTATTAAGACTATTGAATTCCAACTTTCCTATAAAACACTCATGCATAAATATGACAAAAAAATAGAGTTGTGCATAAGTTTAGATTTTTTATTGAACAAATTGTGTGTGTTAAGTAGTAGTATAGGTCAAAAAAATTTGTGCATTACCCCATTAGCATTTATATTTTATTTCATGTCATTCTCCATCCTTTGCCTCAACAAAAGCAATATGTTAGATTAGTTTAGGTGAATCATCAAGGGAACCAACACTATCTAGAGGTTGATCTCAATCTATTAGATCCCAAAATTTGTGAGGTCATCCCATATTTCACTAGATGGTTGAATTGATAACTCAACAAGGGTGCAAATCCATTTGATAACAATAACATTAATAAGCCATCAAAGGGCCTTAGGAGTAACTTTTAGTTTTCAAGAATTAATGAGAAGAGATATTTTTATCAATTTAGGAAGTATCCGGTCCTATAGGGAAGTGTTCACCCCATCCACAAAGATCATTCACCCTATCCATATAGATTATTCACCTAGAAAAATATAAATATTATTGTGACAAATAATCATTCACCATTTCAAGTCTACTACTTGTTGCAACAAACATATTACTACTAAACTAGTGAAAGGTTTATGATATAAGCAACAAGCATGTAATTTTAATAAGTTTGAAAAAACTTTGACTAAGATCATAACATATAGTTTTTATTGTTGAACTTACATATCATGAAATATTATTATTCATGTTTCCAAAATGATAATTTAGAGAGAAATATCATACTAAATGTTTTAAATCTATATTTTGAAATGAATGCAAACATAGGCCTAATAATAGTTTTCTACATAAAAAATGATTTAAAACACACACAATTTTCCCATAAGATATTTTAACTATAAATTTACTAGACCATACATTTATAAATTAAAATCTCTATTCCAAGAATTATGAAAATAAATAAAAAATATCCTTAGTTCACCCAAATGACCTTACCACACTTAATATCCATCTTCTTCAAAATTGACATACATGAGATAGTTTACAATTTTCATCATGATTCTATATAACATATGGATCAATTTATTTTTAAAATATTTAAGTGGGTTTAAAGGACAAAATACATTAAACTAATTGTAGAATTATCTCAACATAATATTCAATTTTCAATCATAAGATGGCAAATAGATCTCTAAGCCTTACTGGGTTCCAAATCTCCAATTTCTAAGTCAATGGAATTACAGATATCTCTAGAGAAATCTAATTCTCTCAAGCATTATCCTAATCTAATTTAGAGATAAGTAAATTATGGACCCAAAATTGAAAACCTCAAATAAGGTTCATTGTAATATTTAAATGCATGCCAACAAAGGAAAATTCATGTGGATTGGAATAAGAGAGTGTGGTAATTCCTCGTGAATGGTAATCAAACATATGCTTCATATGTAGACAATACCCAATGATATCAAGGTAAATTTGCAAGCACAACATAAATATTATATTCCAATGGTAGTTTACTCAAGGGAGCATTCCATAATATCATTTTTTTACTTTAACAAATAAAATTGCACTCATATAACATTTCAAGTAAACAATTAGATAGATTATGAAACAATCTAATCATAGCAGTCAAATTCTTTTATAACAATTAGAGTTATAATCTTAGAAAAGAGAACTTAAATAGAAATAAGATCCATCTATTATTTAAAAGAGTAAGACTTCAATTTGAACATAATATTGTATATCAAACCTCTTTCGTTCTTTCCTCGTAAATTGAAGTTGAAGAGATAAAGAGAGCATCATCAAAATGAATCTCACCTTGTATGAGAGTCATAAACTTCCCATGCTACACAATGAGAGGAGCCCAACTCATCACAAAGAGTCTAGCAATCTGTGGCTGATATCTGTGAAAATTGTGCAACAATATAATAAATGACATTCAATTTATTTAATTCTCCCTAATATAAATATCTATACACATATCCTTTTACCCATGAACTTACTCAATTTAATTCAAACCATTCTCTCTCTAATAATTTGAATTACCTACTTTGACCAAAGCATTTATTTTAATTTTTATTTAATCCCTCAGGCCCAACTTGGTATTCACTTAGCACCATTTAACACATTCCCTTCTATAGATTATAATTTTTTTCTCAAGATTATTACTTAGCCAAGGAGACTAGGAATTTTTTTAACCCCTTTCATTACATTACCACCATTTATAAATTAACAATCTTAGTTAATTTATCATTCTAATTAAATAATAATAACAATTCCATTAGCCAAAAGTGGAAGTTATACCTATTGTAAACTAATTCCTTCCTTTCTTATTTAAAAATAACCAACACTAACCCAAGTTGCATACATTTCATGTTTAATCTTGAATTCTAATACTAATCATGATTTCAATAAATATAGCTTTCAATATTTGTTTAATATTTTCTTATAAGTATAAATTGCAACATCAGTCATGATTTTATAAAATACATATTGTAATGCTAGCTAAGATTGCACAAGTTTCTATTCATAAATGAATAAATGGTAGGGTATCTCAATTTCAATATATATAGCTTCCAATACATGTTCAATTTTTTCTTGTAAGTATAAACTACATCACCAATCATGATTTTATAAAATATATATTCTAATGGTGGGTAAGACTATGTAAGTTGCTAGTCATAAGTGAATAAATAGTAGGGTATGTCATTATTTGTGTGTATGAATTGTAAATTTAGTGTTGGTCAAGAACTCTTTTATGATTACACCACTATAGTCATACAAAAGTTCTTGGTCATCACTAAAATTTTACTTGTGAAATTTTAAAACTCTTGCAGCCTTATGTGTTAAATCATAAAACAATTGCAAATAATAGTTTATTAT
>VDFB02143748.1:101676-112497 GCA_007258455.2 Sequoia sempervirens
AAGGCAGATTCAGTTTTAGAAAACCTAGATATAGTCTAAACGAATCTCTATTCATACTAAATATGCAGAAAGTAAAGGTCCTGCAAATTTCAATTATGAACAAGATCACTAATTCAAATGTTCAATTAACACACTAGTTTCGGACATTTTGTAAATAAAGACATGTAAAAGCATGCTACAAGATCAATTATCATAGAGCAATTAGCTAGAATCACAATTTAGAAAACCTTAGGTTCTTCGGCACAACAAGTCTAAGAGATATATAAGGAGAACTACAAGGTTGGACCTTGTCCTTTTCAGCCATCTACTTGATTTGGTATTATGTCTCAGCACTTCAATGGGTGTAGTGCAGTAAGGTAGTCAACTAGGCAACTAAGAAAGTAGCACGGGGTAAATAAAATGTTGAATTGTCCTGAAAAGAGGAATATTTTACCCTTGTAAGAAACATCACAGCATCCATCAATAAGAGATTTGATTGCTTCAGGAGGAAGCTTGTCAATATTACCTGCCTTGGTTTCCCATATTATATAAAGACTTAAAAAATTATGCAGATTGCACATTCATGGAATCAGCCGGAATTATAAACCTATTCATTCATGAGAAACAGAGTGCATTTTTAGAGTTGTTTAAGAGTTCTAGAACTTTTTGTTATAAGAAACCAATGATGTCAAATTGAATGGTTTTGCATTTGAGACATAGTTCAAGAGTGTAAAAACAATATGCAAAGGTAGAATAAATTATCAATAATTTTGCTACAAAGCATAATTTTTGAGAGCACAGTATAATTTCATGTCTTAACTCAATTGTGACTAAATGCTGAAGCTAACATCTATTTTTTAAGTTATTATTGCTGTTAATGCATTGGAAATCTGTACTTTTTTCTGTGCTGGTATTTTGTGCTCTTCTGGATTCAGATTTCCCTGTCACGAAAAGTGCATGTTCTCAGAAGGTTGTAACAAAGTGCAAGTAACAAATTGGAAAACCAATGCAAACATTTAATAAAAAACTATAGAGAATGTTGGATATCCTGTATCAGAAACAATTAGTAATGAAGAGTTAAAGCTTTTCACAATGTACTTGTCAACAATATATTACTAAAGAATGATGCTTGATGCAAATTTTGGTGCAATTTTCTATATTGCAATAGTGCAGCATAAATACATGTGCTAAGCGGCAAATAGCTTTTTAGCTAGGTGGAGGTGTGATGGTGTTGTCTTGTTTGACAATTGTTATAGATAAAAAGAAAATAAACAATTGTAAAGGAGAAACAAGATTACAAAGAACTTAATAGTAACTGATGCTCAAGCTAATGGGTGATGGCAATAAAGTATATGTAAATATGTAGCCGAATAAGATAACTATTTAAGCCATGTGTTATAAATGTCTCAATGAATTCTTACTCTACCATCAAATCAAAGCGGCTACCAAACTTGAAAAACACACTTCAGTTTTCAACAGTATAATTTTAACAAATGCAAGCATCTATATATGAGCTTGCATTCAACAAAATGGCCACCTCCTTGTAAAGTACAATGAATACCCTACAAAGAATGAATGCGACTGCCACAAGTAACCATCCAGTAATAATCAATCTGCCAGGAGAGGAAATTTTGTTCATAGAATTATGTAAGTTAAGATCAAGGAAAATATTGTATATTTTACAATAACCAAATTTAAATTTTCAAAGGGAAAATGGTAAAACTTGGAAATGAATAGAACTTACACACAAATAATATTCCTGAAACCAAGAGCAACCAAAGCTGTGAATCATAATCATCACAAACATCAGTTCAAACATCAAAACTTTTAAACATTATAAGCGTGAAAACAGGAAGCAAAAAGAGTTATTTCAGCTTCAGTTGTGTGCATGTGTTCGAGATAGAGAAAGAAGGGTGCATACGTAGACCAATACTGACTAGGAGCAGCATTGCACCAGCTACCACAACTAAGGCATCTGCTGGGTACCATTTGACATTCCTAAGCTTCTCAACTAGGAAATCTGACTGTTTAAGTACAAAATCAATGGAATGTGACATCTCATGATGAAATTTATCCTACGCCAAGGAAAGCGATATGCATCCCACTCTGCAAAGCGACAATTAAATCCAAATCATGTACAGTTCTAACTTTAAAGCACACTTGAGAATCCAGATTGAAACAGTATAATATCAAATAAATCACAATAAGGGTTGGAGTTTACAAGGTAAGTACAAAGTATACAAGCTTGAGAGCAAACTGTGAGAAAACAACCAAGTTTGCATCATGTCATAGTTTGTACACATTGACATGTTTCTACATATAAGATGTGATCTGTGGTCATCCACAGCACTAAATAAGACACATCTCGGTACAAAAGAGGACTTTTTATTATGCTAAATAATTCTAAATTTTAAGTTTAGGCTATTTCCTTCTGAAGTCTTAAGGTGTCCGGATATATCAGTCACCATTTCATGTCAAGTATACTTAGTAATATAAGCATAGATTTTGGAAATTAAAAACTAAAGTTGATGGAGGATATAACAGATGGATAAATAATTACACTGCAGCAAATGTAAAAAGAATTATCAATAGAAGTGAAATCCCATTTAAGATTGGTAAGCGTTGTTGTTTGCCTTTAATTATTTGACTGTAGAAATAATGCACAAAAAAGGCCAAGCCAAATGCAGTAAACCACAGAACAGCAAGAATGAGCCCAGGAACACCAGTAAAACCAACAGACTGCAAAAGCAGAAAATAAAATCAGTTTCCCATGTAAATATTGAGAATGATTAAAAGATGATAATTATCAGATTCATAGAAATTGTTATGGTCAGAATCAAGTAACTCAATGCTTGGGTTGCATTTTTATTGCTTTTAGGCAATCTAAAAACTATAAAAACTGTGCAATAATGAAGAAATCAATCACATAAAACATTATTGTACAAATATAAGTCCATGTAGTTTCAAGACCAAGTAGGTTTGATTTGGTATATAACCAGCAGCACTCAAAATATTTCAATTCCATGGTAATCCAATTGCCAAAAGGAAGCCCAAAGAGAAAATTTAAGACTAAGCCTTAAATATTGGGTTGCATAGTGGAGTGTAGCATTTTGACAGCATGGTGATTTTAAATCCCCTTCTATTTAACGTTTCTCACATCGGGGATCTCAAGGTCATCTGTATTCCATGTCTATTCTTCTTTGAATCTTGAAAAAAAAGTCACTAATGGATTCGTTCAGTACACTTCCACTTTGAGGTAATTTTCACATCGGGATGAGGTTGTGCAAAGGACTTACAGCGCAGTAGTGTTTGTTGGTAATGTTCTATACACCTTTATACTGACGGAATTTGTACAAAATATCAGGTCTCCTAGCTCGATGATCAGCCAAAATCATAGAATTACTCGAATGCATGCTACTGTCGTCATCAGATGCAAGCACAGTGGGCAGCGCAGGCAGGATTTGTTTCGATCCACATGCATTTGTAGTCAAATTGGTCACATTTTGTTTTCCTACAGAATAGATTTACAATTAGATGCTGAATTGATCTACCAATTTTGTAAGAAAGAATAAAAACTGTTTTTCCCACTGAGAATTAAAGATAAATATAAAGATGTAACAAAATTACAAGATTCAATTCCTAGGTCTAATTAGAACCTTTGGTTGTAACAAAGGGTATTCGCACATCAGAAATGGGAGTTGCATGAACTTTTTCCTTTAGCCTAATGAACAAGGAAATTTTGAATTCAATATATACAGAAACCTTGACTCTTACCCGTGGTCGTTGAACCGTGTAGACTGTTCTTGTCAACATTTACGTCAATTTCTCTCCACCCATTTGAAAGGAACAGGGCTCCAGCAAAAATTCATATTCTAGGGACTACCTGACAATGAAAGCCTCCATGTCAAAAAAATAATAAATCTGTCAATTGCCAGAAAAATAAAAATAAAACACTGCTCTTTTATCACTTACCTATTGTCAATCCCCAAATTCTGCCTGGCAAGTAGAATACAGAGCATACCAAACATAATTGTAAATCAGCACATCACCGTCACTTGCAGAGAAAATTGTGCAAACGCACCCTATGACTTGCCATGGCATTCCAATCACCGAGACCACATTTACTTGAGACATTTTCCCAAACAGTTCGTTGCTTTGTCTGTGCTACCACATTTTTCATACATCTCTACTAAAGCATTTTATCAAACAGTTCAGCGCCTTGCCGCCATGGCTAAATGCCTAAAACAGATAGCTTTCGAACAAGCTATGGATCTCTAAGTAGCACAGGCAACAATACACTGTTAAGCTTCCAAAATCCATAATTATTGCAAATAGAATTCGAGAATGAAATGTGACGGAGATTTAAGAGAATCCAAGATTGCTAAACGCTATGTACAATTCATAAAACTCAGATGCCTAGCAGTGACAAACAGGAGGAAGGTACCTTTGATATTTCAAATCAGTATTTTTTTTTTAAAACTCATGCAGCTCATAACAGAAGTAAAATAGTAAAATGTGCTGAAGAATGAGGTTTCATGCGGGCCTGGGCTGAATGAAGCATGGGGTAGAAAACGGCCGAATTGGCCATGAAGAATGCCACCTAACCTTATTGCCGTGTAGCTTAGAAACAAGCCACGTGAACTGCTTTTAACAATACCACCTGCTCACCAGGACAAGCCGCTACTCTCTTCTTCCCATTGCTTCGAATTGGTGACTGTTTTAAAGTTATAAATGATAAAAGTCAAAACTCCAGTAAAAATCTCACCAGTCAATTAGTGAATTTAAAGAAAATAACAGAAACAGCACTTTAAAAGCAAAATTCAATAGCACTATGGGTTGGGGTCCTATCTTGGTTGGCTAAATTGTTCCTATTGTAGGTGGTTGGTCATGAGGTCTAGTCTCCCCCACTCTGGGTCTAGTCTACTTTTACCCCATTCCAGACACAATTTTAATAAGAGTGCAGTTAATGTTTTTTTGAAGTTTTAATTTAAAAATTAATTGATATGTAATTTTTTATGTAAATTATAAATTGTAAAAAATATAATATATAATTTAAAATGTAATGTTAAACGTTGAATTTTAAATATAAAATAAAATTATTTGTTTAATATATAGTGAAAAAGAATATTTAATATATAGTTTAAAAAACAATATATTAATTAAAGTTAACTTGTTCAATATATTTAATTCAAAATATAGAATTAAAATATAAAATTTCAAAATAAATAAAAAATTTATATAAATAAAATATAATTTAATTCAAAGTATATAGAAAATAATTAATTTAAAATATAGAGTTTAATTTAGAATATGTATTTGGGGTGAATGGATAAATAATGTGATTATCTAGCATGGGTGGCAGGTGGCGGACTACGTCTGTTCAAAAGCGAATGGTAGCTTTGGTTGGATTCCCCTGGACAACGGTCTTATCTCCTTAGAGCAGGAACAAAGAATAATTGATGCACTAAAGAAAAGAAGAATTTGTCTATCTGCATTGGAAGATGAAGTTTTCTGGTGTGGGGCTCGCTCCGGTAATTACTCGGTTAAAATGGGATACAAAATACAAACTGTGCAACATGCTTCTGGGATTTGGCCCCACCAACTATGTTGGAACTCAAATATTCTACCCAAGGCCGAGGCGTTTCTCTGGACGGCTCTACATAAAAGGATTCTTACTGGCGACCGGCTGCCCACATATGGTATCCAGGGACCATCGGTCTGTGTGCTTTGTCGAGCTGACGATGAATGTGCCAACCACCTATTGCTGGCCTACCCATTCGCTACAAAATGCTAGGACTGGCTTATGGAATCGTTGGGGTGGCAAACCCCACCAAACAAAGGAACAATATGTGGAGTGGCGTGTCGTTGTCCTCGCCCTCATTGGTGGTTTGGAATATCTGGAAAGAGCGCAATAGGCGCATATTCTGCGAGAAGGCCATGTGCGTGGATGAAGTCATAAAACGAATTGAACATGGTATTTGTGAAGTGGTCAATACTAAATACCATGTAAACAAAAAAATGATATTCTCCAATTGGGACAATGATCTACAAAAAACCTGGAAAGCTCTAAAACCTCCACGGCTCGACCTTGCTAAACAAACCAATCAGCGAGCAAAAGTTAAATGGTTGTTATCGAGGCCTGGTAGGCACAAGCTAAATTTTGATGGGGCTACCAAAAGCAACCCCAGGGCAGTTGGTTCTGGAAGTCTGATTAGAAATGAGAATGGAGTCTGCGTGGGGGCGGTGGCTCGCAAGTTGGGCATCACTACCAACAATGAAGCCAAGTTTGAGGCTCTTGCTATTGGAGTAGATTTATGTATCAAACTGAAAATCTTAAATGTTGACATTGAAGGCGACTCTATGATATGTGTTAATGCAATCAGAAAGAAGCATGCAGCTAGTTGGAAATTGCAATGTTGGTCCCTATCATAACAGACCTTTTGAATAAGCTTGAATCATACTCGGTTGGCCACATATATAGGGAGGCCAACTCTGCTGCGGATGCGTTGGCAAACTTGGGTGTAGGTTTGGTGGTCAAGGAAAAAGTGTATCTACCAGACGATTTGCCTGTCGAAGTGATCAACATTGTCAGGACTAAAGCACGGTGGGAGCTGGGATTGATGCACGATTAACCTAGGTGGCAGACGAAGAAAAAGAAACTTCATATGGCCTGGCATTTTATTTCATGTTGGGGTGGAGAAAAAGTATAGTATTGTTGATTACATGTCCTTCTTGCAGGAAAATCTCAATCTAATAGCTAAGAATGTCCTTAACAAGTTGACTGATTTTGTTGTGGGTGTTGGTTACCTTTACCACTTAATTTTGTTGCCCTAGTCGGGCTGTCATGCACTCTACATTTTACTTATCAATTTTTGGGAGCTACCCCCTCTGTAGCACTTATCTATCAAAAAAAAAAATTAGAATATGTATTTAATTGTTGAATTTTAAATCTAATAATAAAAATATTCTTTCAATATATAGTTAAAAAATATATTTTCAATATATATATATTTATACACATGCACACACACATATATATAAATAGAATTTAATTTAAAATATAAATTTTAATTTATAATATGTAGTTAATTATCAAATATATAATAATTTGTTTTAAGTAAAAAGTAAAGTTTAATTTAAGGAAAATCTATTAATTAATATTAAATATAAATATATGTGCAATGTAAGAAAAGTTATTCTAT
Organism: Sequoia sempervirens; assembly: GCA_007258455.2. Lineage (NCBI taxonomy): Eukaryota > Viridiplantae > Streptophyta > Pinopsida > Cupressales > Cupressaceae > Sequoia > Sequoia sempervirens. Next base: position 108,858 of record VDFB02143748.1, read on the forward strand.
TTATTAGCATAAATTAGTGAAGATATTTTATGGGCAAAGATGTATTGCAACCATAAGATCTTGCTAGCTTGTAAAGGAGGCACAATATCTTCACTTGTAAGAGAGGTTTTTTAAGTTAAGTTGCATTTTTAAGGTGGAAATGTCTCCCTAAAAGCACAAATAATGGTGATAGTGGGTAAAAAGTCCAAAAGAGGGAAATTTAATTCACTTAAGAAGTGAAGATTGTTATTTTTCATGTGGGAATGCCACTTAAAAAACAAAGGAGGCACAATATCTTCACTTGCAAGAGAGGATTTTTAAGTTAAGTTGCATTTTTAAGGTGGAAATGTGATGTAAGAGCATCCATGGGCTCGTGCAATTCTGCATCAACCAAAAAAATATATATTTTAATTTATTTGGTTTTCAATAAATGGTTGCCACAAATATTTGTAATTATTGGAATAATGTAATTTGAAATTAAATTACATTAACATTTCATGTTGAATGATTATGCCCAAAAAAGTAGGTGGTTGCAAAGGAAATGGAAGTGCAAAAATTCAAAATTTGAATTTTTGCAAGTTAAAGGCAATTTTTGAGATTTTAATTTTGAAATCAAATCTCAACTACCGCAAATCTCTAAAAAATAGGGACTATCAAAATGGGCGCCCACGTGATCAAATTGGCAACTTTGATGAATGAGTTCAATTTTGGAAACTGTTGGTAAAGTGTATGTGAGACTGGTTGCTTGCACAAGTGAGAAGTTTGATTTTTGATTTTTTTAATTTCAATTTAGAAATTCTCTCCTTTTGGGTGTGGCTTTTTGGGAAGGATGATTTTTGAGTTTGAAATGGAATTCATTATGGCAAATTTGAAAAGTTGGTAATAAAAGATAATTCATTTACATTTTGAAGTTAGTTTTCAAAGTGCAGGAAACTCACAACTTGGGCGTGGATTTTCTCTTAGGAGAAATTGCAGTAAAGTGTGAAGGCTTCAATAAGTTTATTGCAACCATTGTTGAGGAGTGACAGAGTGTGCATGTGGGTTGGTTGTAGTGCTTGAGAAGCATAGGAAATTCTATGGAATGTTGTAGATTTTTGTAAGGAATTATATGATGTTGTAAAGGGAATATGTGGCATCTATAGTCTCAATGAGACTTTATTAGTTTGTAATTGCAGATTTTTTCATTTTAATGCAAGTTTGCATGTTGCAGTATCTTTCATACTTGTGTTGAAATTCACAGTGAATTGAGAATTTGTGTTTGTGTTGAAATTAAGTTAGTGGAGAGGGTTTTGTGTCACCTCCTCCCTGCTTCAAAATGCCTCCCTAAAAGCATAACGATAATGGTGATAGTGGGAAAAAGTGCAAAAAAGGGAAATTTAATTCACTTAAGTGAAGATTGTTGGAACACAATAATCTATTGAGAGGGGGGTGAATTAGTAGACTCTAAAATTTTTAGCCTACTTCTCTAAAGAGCAGACACACACTTTGAAAATTAGGTTTTTCTAGTGAAAATTTAATTAATATTTTTATTGTAATACATTTCTATTCAAATATCTATTAATATAATTATTTTTTTATTTTTTAAATTATTATTTTCATTACTATCTACTTTTAACTAGAATTTTTACCTAAAGGAGGTTCAAGAACTACGTCGATAGAAAACTATATGTATGTTAATATTTTAGAGAGTACATTGATTATGCATGGATGTGTTGCAAATTCTAGTTGCATGTGGTTGAATTAAACAATTAATAATAAGTCTCCAAATAATGAAATGAAATAAACTTAGAAAAATATAGATTTTTCCCTTACAAAAATAAAGTATTATCTTATTATGAAATATTTGCATACAGATTTAAAACATAAAGCAATACAAATAAAAAAAGATTACTATCAAATTGATAAAAAAACACTGCAAATGGAAATAGAATGTTCCCATCTAGTCAAATCAATATTTATCTAGCTTTTATGTGATAAGTGAGATTTTGGAGACTTTTACCTAATATTTAGGAGCCTTTTACCATTAAACAATAGTTGAAACTTGTTTTACAATGACTCAATAGTGGTTTGCACGTCTGTGACTTGTTTAGGGCTCAAATCTCACACTATATGTAGCCTATCGACTAACTATATATTGATTTTGCACTAAGTTTATTATATTTTCTAATATGTTGAATCCCCTCTTTAAGTTTTTTTGAGATCTTTTAAGTGGTAATTTCAATATGTACGTAATTTCCAATGAGTCACAAAGGAAACAAATGATGATGAAATCTTAATATGAAGAAGAATTATTGCCTTTGTATTGTAAATCAGAGCATAAAGTGTGAAACCAATCATTGTAGTGTAAAAAAGACTATAGGTATAAAAAATATCTTTTAATAATAACTACAAACATGCCTCACAATTATGAATGTAAGTATACACAAGAAAACATTAATTCAGTTCTACTAATCAAATGATCTAAGTAGTAGATAAAATAGTCTCAACATTCAATCAATTAATAAACAACGATGTACAATTGAGCTATGAACCTCATTTATAATTATATTACGTATAATTAGACCAGTAAGCCAATTGTGTACTTATACTATGTAAATCAAAAGTATAGTATACTTGAACGATGTCTCTATCTTGAATCTACAAGCTATTCCCTTACAGTGTCATCAAAGCCTATAAATTACATAATTTATTTATTAAATTAGTATAAAATTTAACCATTCAAAAATTTTAGAAAATAATTTCATATTTCTACTTCCATCGTTCCTCCAACTTTGGTTGGTTCTTCGCTTGTGGAGGGAAAGGCTATTTTTGTAGATGGTATTCTCATTTCTAATCCATTAGTGGTGTGCCCTAGCTTGGTTAGGGCATCAGTCTACACAGGAAACCCTATATGTAGCCTATCTGCTATATATATTGAATTTACATTTAGTTTATTATTATTTATTAGTTCTTTTTGTTACCATGCAAATCACAAATGCGTCCTTTTGATTGGGTAACGTGCTTTAGTAAAATACACAAAGTATAAAATCTTATGGGAATTTATCTAATAGACTCTAAATCATAACACATTAATTATTACAACTATTGGTTTGACCTACTAATTCTTGATTATGAGATACTACTTGAGAACATACCTTAGTAAATCCTGCACTAGATACCTCATTCTCTTTATTTTATACTTAAATATTTTAGATGATCAACACCCTTCTTACACACAAATATTATTAAATTAGTATTCTTTAGTGACCAACCTATATTAACACTTATATAGTTTCTCAATCCTCTATCCTTAGATTTTATTCATCAACTCTTTTTTTTGTCAACTTACTTGAATTCCATCTATGGTCTCTTCATGATCTTAATCATTTCATTCTCACAAGGTTTCTACTTGTGTGCAATGTGTTTTCTAACCTAAAATAGTGCAAAACAAATGAAATGCAAAGGAGGAAAAACACAAAACAACACCTCAAGTTTGGCCTAGTTGAATTTGAATAAAGAAAAGATAAAAACAAATAACTTACCTTACCCAAGTCAATTGGTTAGTTGGTCTTGTTGATTTGATCATTTGTGTGCTCCTTTGAATGACAAATCACATGAAACTAGATGCAAAACAATGTTGAGATGATGGAGATTCTAATGATGCAAGTGGGTATGTGAGGGG